>JAURVB010005184.1:0-48876 GCA_033002965.1 Piper betle
TATGCTCTATCAGATTGCCGATGTGTGGTCTTGTGGTGTGACACTATATGTTATGCTTGTGGGAGCATGTCCATTTGAAGATCCCGACGACCCAAGAAACTTTCGGAAAACAATTGCGGTAAATAAGCAATTCATGATTGCAGATCACATTGTGTTTTCTTCTAATTCCTCTTGTTTTTTTTGTATTTTGATTGTAGAGAATAATGAGTGTGCAATACTCAGTACCCGACTACGTGCACTTATCGGTAGAATGCCGCCATCTCCTTTCGCGAATTTTTGTGGCCAAACCATCAAAGGTAGGGCTCAATCAAATTTGCTCATGCTCCTGTAAACATAAAGAAATTGCAACCTGTTTTGTTTTGAAGTGAATGTTTTGCCTTTGGAACACTCTTTTGAGAAGGATCACCATCCCAGAGATCAAAAAACATCATTGGTTCTTGAAGAACCTGCCCAAAGAATTGTTGGAAGGTGAAGAAACTAACTATACTAACATGGGCAAAGACCAACCATCTCAGAGTGTAGAAGAGATACTGCAGATAATCGAAGAAGCGCGAACTCCAAGCTCAAGTTCAATAACGGGAAGAACGATGGCTGAAGATGTAGATTCTGATGAAATTTTAGATGATGTTGATACTAGTGGAGACTTTGTGACAGCAGCTTGAACAAAATCAATCAACTGTCATGACCTTGGTTCAAATTCATTAGTATTCGGTGATTGTGTATGGTTGTTTGAACGAGATCAGCCATGATTTTACATGAAATAAAAAAACTAAATAAAAAAGATTTTTAAGCTCAATTCCATATTTATGATATTTTTACTTATGATGCAACGGTGTCAAATGAAGTAAGTGTGGGCAATGATATTTAGATATAAAATTAGATTTTAATTATAAATCTAGGATAAGAAATTATTATTAATTGACTCACTCAATCGTTAAAATTTACCGGCTACACCATCTTATTAAAGGGAACATTTTAGTTGAGCTACGTCCTACTAAGGTTAAGAGGGGTTTATATATAGTCCCATAGGTAAGAGGGTATATATATATATATATATATATATATATATATATATATATATATTAGAAGTAGAATACATAAATTGGATGTGGACAAATTTTTAATTTATTTAGACATCAATAAGACCAACTTTAAAATTTTATAATAATTATTTACTAAAAAATATTTTTGGTTAAACTTTCATTACAATATTTACCTTAATAATTAAGATGAAAGGGTTACACACATTAGATTAATTTAAAATTTTATTACTAACCTATTTACTTATACTTATATTTATCTACGTGGATTTTATATAATGGGACCCACTAAATTATTTAAAATAAAAATTGCAGCCCACATAAACCACGTGAGCTATAATTCGTATATACAAAGCTCTTTACTAATTATCATTAGGCATAAGATGTTACATTCATATAGCAGTCGTCACTTATTCACTTGGAGAGGAGTTTATTTGTTGTTTAATTTAAGGAAGTAATTTATATATTATTTTATATATGTTTAAGAGAGTAAGCTTTGTATTCTATATGTAATAGTGTAACAATTGGGATATATTAGTTCTTAAAATTATTTTTATATGCAACATATATTGAGAGGAAAATATAAATATAGAAATTTTGATTTAAAAGAATATAAAAATAAAAAAAATAAGAGTGTCATTTAGTAAAAATGGAGTTGCATATTACATGAAATAAATTAATTAAAGATTTACTTGGTTGATATGAAAATAATGTAAATGAAAAAAATGCTATGAGAATGATATAAAAATTTTAAAAATTCTATTTATATGTTTAGAAAATAAGAAAACAAGATGAAAATAAAATATTCGTTCTCATGTATACGTGAGTGTGCCTCTCAAAATTTCTTTCAATTTTTTTTATTTTTCCTAAGAAAGTGTTGTTTTGTAAAATTATTTTATATATTTACTTCCCCTAAAATTAAAATTGCTTTTTAGTAATTTTTAAAACATCTAAACATAAAAAATTTGTGATCTTTAAATTTGATATTTTTTATACAATTCCAAGACAATAAAAAAGACCCTAAATAGATATTATTTTTTATGTCATGTCTACAACCATGTGATGGTAATAAAAATGAAATACATTTGTAGATACAAAATAAAGATGGGTAAATTTTATTTTGTATACACAAAATATCAAATTTCAATTCAACCTAAGGTTGATCTCTTTACTGAACTAAGGTTTAAATTTTTGGAGAAAAAATTTGATGTGTCTACAAGGAAGATTGGTGTCTAAACTTAATGGGTAGTGGTGAAGAAGTTAGTATTTGTGAGGAGTGTTTATTAATTATAAAATTATTGTTAATTTTTTATAAAAAAATTATTAATAAAATTTAATATATTTATGGGAACGAGGATGCGGCTATATTAATGATGGCTTTTTTTCTGATATTTTTTTACAAAATGTCATATTAGCTACACTTATTTTAGGTTACATAATTAAATAATTTTTTTAAAATTTTTTTAAATTATTTTTATAAGAAAATTATTTGAAGAACATAAAAAATAAATTGAAGGTAAAAATAACACAACAGTCAACAGGGTGAGTGTCCAGGTGGCGCACGACCGGAGTGTCTAGGTTTGCAGCTAAAGGGCGCACGTAAAAAAATTCCCACATCCCGATAATCCCCGCCTTTCTAGTTTCTTCCTCTATCCCCTTCCTCCTTTGCAATCGATGGTTCATGCTTCCATACATGCTTTGAAAAACCTCTCAACTCTCCACCATCCAGAATTCGATCATAGAAACTGCAATTCCTCTTTTTTGTTGTTGTTGTTGTTGTGCTTTTGATTCAATTCACTCCACCCAGTGACTTAGATCGTAGACAACACAAATATCATCTTCTTCTTCTCTATCTATTTTTGTCTGTTTCTGATCGATTGCACTCAACCCGTTCGACGAAATTCACAAGCTAACCAATGCCGCTGCTTGGGGTATGCGCCTCCGACCTCTCCTCTTCAAGCTCCATAATCATGGCTCCTTCTTCCCGACTCCTCCCGACTTGGCCGGCGCCGCTCTCAGCCAAGGCGAGGGTGGAGCTCCCATGGCGGACCATCCGGATGGGCGGCGGCCCCCGGACGTATCCCGGCGGCGTCTCCAAGTGGGAGTGGAAGCGGATGCAGGCCAAGAAGGCCAAGCAGCTGCTCAAGGCCCGACTCTGCCGGGAGCGCCAGATCTACGAGATGCGCCGCCGGGCGGAGATGCGGGCGGCGGTGGCCGAGCTCGAACGGCCCTGGGAGGCGGTGGAGACGGCGCCGGCCCTGTTCTCGGTCCGGGCCGACGAGCAGGTCAAGGTGCTGGCCGACCGCTTCAACCGCCCCGGCGGGTGCGACCTCTGGACCGAGCAAGACGGGCCGCAGCTCTTCTTCCGGGACCCCCGCGGCAACCCCTCGGCGAGGTTCTTCCCCGGCGGCGCCGGGCACAGCGTCAAGCCGTATGAGGTCGCCGGCGGCGGTGGTTCGGAGGTGGGAGAGAGGCCGGCGAGGTCGTCGTCGAGAAGGTCTCGCCGGAGAAGAAATGGGGGTAGTGCCGAGATTGATATTGGGGAAGAGCTGCTCAAGCAAGATGGGAGGAAAGCACAGAGGGATCATCAAAAAGCTACTTCTTTGACTGATTCGGAGATGAGCTATGATGCGAGGAGGAGGAGGAGAGACATTGGTGGTGGGAGGGAAAGGAGGCTGCTTTCTACGTCGGGTGGTGGATTGAAGAGTAGCTTCAATCAGGGGAGGGGTCAATCGAGAGGACCTGGTCGGCGTCAGTCGGATTCGGAGCTGCCAGGTTTCGGAGGCCGCCATGGCCGTGAAGAAGATGATTTCTGAATATCATATTTTTTCACCAATGACTACAATGATGCCAAAGATCGTAGCTTTTGTATATGAAAACTTTCAGTATGTTATTATACCATGGTAGTTGGAGTTCAGATCATACAAATGTCCCAAAACTCGTCTTCGTTTTCACGTATATTGCAGTCGTTAATCATCCGAGGTTCGCAATCTGGCATTCACGGGATAGATCTGTGAGCTCATTCTGGGTGTTCAATGAAAAGCAGCAATTTGTGGAGTTGTTCTTCTCCCTCCGTTATCACATCAATTCTCGCAATTTTTTTGGCATGCATCTGCATATGTAACGGTTAGGTGTAAGGTAGTAAGCTCGTTGTAGCTGGAGTTTGGATTCTGATATCGTCACTCAAATGTTCCAAAAGCTTCAGGTCGTAAATCATTGTCACAGATTTTCAGTCTGCCAATCAGAGATAATCATCATTATGATATCGATAGATCAGAGAGTTCAACCTGCTCATGGTGATGATGAGGAAGACAGCCTAATAGTCAGAGAAAAAGCTGTTTAAGATACGTGTCCCAAACGTGGCTCGTGCCGTCATAAACAGAATACCAAGCATGCACAAAGTACGAAAAAACAAGTTGCCACAAGTGCATGCGTAGATTACCTCCCCTCTCCTCCTCCTTCTCCACCTCCACCCACCATCGCATGGTGGTCAGCAGTGGGGAGAGGTGCTGCAATGGGGTGGAGAACTTGGAGCTGTGGGGGACGGCTGTCTAGTGGGGATCAGAGTTCAAGTTCAACTCTTCCAGGGAGTGTTGCAGGTTTGCAAGGCGATGTGCGGGGGTGGGGATGGCCCCTGCTTGTCTGATTCCTGGGTGTTCTGTGGTGACAAGGAGAACTGTGGATCCAAGTTTGGTGAGGTGATTTAGCTTTCCTCTTCTCACATAATCCATTTTCATGTTTAAATATTAAATTTTAGTTCCCTGCACTCTTTTTTCCCCCTATGAATTATGTGTCGAGCTTGTTCATTGTTGAGTAGCTTGCTACTTCTGTCTGGTTTTGGTTGGCAATGGCACAGCTTAGAGATCAATTTTTCAATGTTATATAGTGTCTTCTCGTGGCCCAATTTTTCATATCCTGTTCTAATTTCTAATGGAAATGATGCTGAAACTGTAAGGAACCTGCATACGAAAGAGTCATTGAGAGGGATCAAACCCTACAGTATGGGATTTAGGAAGGTTTCATATATGCATGCTATGGGATGGGTGGCATTCTCCTAGAACAGGGGATGAGGAAATAACTGCTAAATTAATTCTTATCCAATAACAGATACATCCCTAATTTATCAAGTTAATGAGCAATATTCAGTTGGGCAAATGGCATTATAATCAACTCTACAAAACCGCATCATCATCAAACAAAAGATTAAAAAAATGTTCAACAACTAGTAATCTGCATAATCCTTTTCTTATTGTAAAAGCATAGCATTATGTAGCATGCATTGTCAGTAATTTTTCTGGCATATTGTTTACAAAATTTCTCTCACTAATTTTTTATCGCTGCTGAATTTTTTGAGTGCCGGTTGAAGAAACAGAAGGATTCCTTAGCTCCTGACCCGAAAGAGCGTGGAGAAAAGGTTATCTGGACATCTGGTCTCACTTTTGGGAAAGGAGAGGTAGGTTAGTATTTGCAGTGCCATGTTTCTATCTGCAATTAACAACTGCTCAATGACGAAGTTGTGGGCTGAGAACTAATTTGTTTATTAGGGTATAATTAAGCTGAAGACAGAATACGGAGTGCTTCATATTAAGGTATGATATCCTACCTCCATGTTGCATCTCGGTTTGCTTCCTTTCTTTTGTTGACTTCATTGTGTCATCTTTCAGAATCTTACTTGGATTACTTGAGCTATAAATCCTATTCTCTAACTAATGCATGACCAGCTTTTTCCCGAATGTGCTCCACATTCTGTTACCTACATACTAGAGCTATTAGCAGCGCGACATTGTGCCGGATGCCATTTTTACCGAGCAGAAGGTCGTGGAGCTTATTGGGATTCAGAAGGAAACCCCTTGGCTAGTGTAAGCCTGTCTGCATTTCTGAATCTCTTTTACTGTTAATTCGTGTTCCTTCCCATTTGGCCCACTCCACCATTTTTTCCATATTGTTCACTCAACTTTGGAAGACCTTATATAGTAAAAACTTGTTTTCAGGATAAAAAAATTTCTTACATTTACCAGAAGAGCTACCAATTTGTGTATTCGGTTTCTTTGAAACATTATTTTCCCGCAGATGTGCCTGTACTTCTTACATCAATTTTCTTAAACATCATGCAGGCTCCTTTAGGGGCCCCCATATGCGTTGGTACAAGGAACTCTGGAAGCTCACGGAGTGACCTTCAATTCAATACCAAAAGAATCATGCCCTCCCATAAGAAGAGGCTCTGTTGCGTGGATTAATTCGGGGCCGGAGTTCGTTATAAACGTAGCAAATCATGGTGAATGGAAGAAGGCATACACTGTCTTTGGATCAGTCCTTCCAGAAGACATTGAAATGGTGGAGAAAATTGCAAAGGTCCCTTCTGAACCTCATGTCTGGAGCAACATCCAAGTACTGGTACCGGAGAAACCTATTCCCTTGCGGTGCAGAAGAGTCACAAAACCTCTAGACAAGAGCTACCATAAGTTCAAAGGGAATTTAGGATTTCATTGGAGATGAACATCCCACTCTTGTTAAGCCATTTTCTCATTTGACAGGAATTTTGAGGTATTCATCTCTGCAACTTGCATTCTGAGGTTTCTGTGAAATATCTTCATAATTATGTACTCATGTTACCTCTCCCAAGTTCATCTAACTAGTTTCTGAAGAGCATGGTTTTGTTCTTAGTATCATTTTCATTATTCTTGTTACATCTAAAGCCTTATCGCAAGAGAAAATGTAGTGTGAACTAACAATTTTAAATAAAATTTTACTAGATATTAAAAAGTAAGACCAATCAAAACACTATAGTTTTCAGTAAAAAATAAATTATAAAAATATCAAATTGAAAAATTGGGTCTAAATTAAAATATTATAAATGCTTGAATCTAAGACTATTAGTAATATCACAATATTGAATTAGTATAATACAGTATTTAAAATTAGATTACAAACTATTATAAAATCAAACCAAACCAAACCAAATTCGAATGCAAACCCGAAAGAGTTCGATCCAAAAAGGGCAAGAATCTCCCCAACTGCTTTTGTTGGTCTCGCTTTCTCCCTCCCAAACCAGACTAGGGCGTGTCGCCGGCGCCAAATTTCCCGCCAATTCCCCGCCGGCGGCGACCACTATCACCTCGCCGGAGAAATAAGAAAGATGCTACCTTTCTACGACCAGATCGTGACCGACCTTGTCTCCGACCCAGCCGGCGGCCTCGTCGTGCTCTCCTCCGGCCTCTCCCTCCCCCGCCTGGTCTCCACCCTCCTCCTCCTCCCCCTTCCCCCCAACCCTCCACCATCCTCCTCCTCTCCTCCACTCCCTCCCACCGCTCCTCCCTCGCCCGCCTCCTCCCCCTCCCTCTCCCCTCCCACATCTCCGGCGACCTCCCCCCGACCTCCGCTCCTCCCTCTACTCCTCCGCCAGCCCCTTCTTCGTCACACCCCGCATCCTCGTCGTCGACCTCCTCTCCGGCAAGGTCCCTGCCGGGTCCGTCGCCGGCCTCCTCATCCTCAACGCCCACGCCCTCTCCGACACCTCCACCGAGTCCTTCATCGTCCGCCTCCTCCGGTCCCACCGCCGCCCGTTCTTCGTCTGGGCTTTCTCCGACCGCCCGCATGCCATGGTCGCCGGCTTCGCGAAGGCGGAGCGGATTATGAAGAGCTTGGGGGTGAAAAGATTGCACCTTTGGCCGCGGTTTCAGGTTTTGGTGTCGGAGGACCTCGAGCGGGAGCCGCCGGAGGTGGTTGATATCCGGGTGCCGCTCTCGCCGCTCATGAAGGGCATACAGAAGGCGGTGGTGGAGACCATGGATGTTTGCTTGAAGGAGCTGCGGAAGACCAACAAGGTCGATGTGGAGGATCTGACTGTGGAGAATGGGCTGTTCAAATCGTTTGATGAGATTGTGCACCGGCAGCTTGATCCCATTTGGCATACCATTGGGAAGAAGACGAAGCAGCTGGTGGCCGATTTGAGGACTCTGAGAAAATTGGTTGATTATCTCGTGAGGTATTACTACCTTCTTGTTGGTTTGGTATTGCCATTGCCAATGTTCAAACACTAGATCTTTTGTTGAATCAGATGTGATGCAATGACTTATTAAGAATGCTTGGATGTTTTCTTGTGGATTTATTTGGTCTTTTTTTTGATAAATGAATTTATTTAGTCTTGATATTGCCCATGTTAAAAGACAAGATAATTTGTTGGATCAGATATAATGCAGTGACATATTTAGGAGTTAAGACACTTAAATGCGTACTTGTTGATTAGTACTCTTGCTATTCCCATTGTTAAAAGACTTAAAGAAAAAAGAAACAAATATGATGCAGGGCCATATTTGAAATACTTGGATGTGTTCCTTTTGGTTTAGGTTTTTTATTGCCAATTAAAATAGATTTTTTGGGTTGAATCAGATATGATGCAGTGACATATTTGAAATATTTGGATGCGATGAGAGTGTCAGAAGGAATTCGTTCAGTTTGGATATTTGCCGAATCGAGCTACAAGATATTTGAGTATGCAAAGAAGAGAGTGTATCATTTGGTGGCTTCAGATGGGCAGAGGATCACTGCTGAGAGTAAGTCCCCGGCAAGTAAGAAAGAAGAGTGAAGGATAGGAAGGATAATGGTTATAAAGGTATTGTTTATTTATTTATTTATTTTGTATTGTTTCTGAAGCCATTATCCTTTGTATTTTAATGTATGAAGTGCACCTTGGACTGGAACTTAACTTTTAATGGGCACTTTCTGTTCCTTGGATGTTGAAGCTTTGTGCGAGCTGTTAAAAGAGCTAAACCTGCTCGGATTTTTTTCTCAAATGAATGTTTAGTGCTTACTAATCTTGAGTGAAGAGAAGTGTTATATAATCTTCTTAATTCTCATATCAATGTATTCTTTCCTCCTTAACTTTGCATAGAAGGTGCTTCTGTTGCTGCTAACAAGGATTTTAGCACAAGTGGTAGCTCTGCCTCTGGTGTAGTTTTGGAAGAAGTTCTCGAGGAATCTCCAAAGTGGAAGTTGTTACTTGTGAGTAAGTGAGTTCCATTGTCAATATTCTTCTACTAGCTGCTTGCAGTATTGTCTGCAAGCATTTTCTTTTTCGCTTTGCGGAGTTTGCTTGTTTGCTAATTAGACGTGGTGTTAGCTCTGGTTGGACAGTCTCCTTTTTCTGCATCTTGAAAAGTTAAATTCCACTTTCTCAAAATTTTATGTTGAGCATTTAAATTTATGTGGAGCATTCAATTAATTGAAGCACATAAGCTCTTTTATCATGCCTGTAAATTATTGCATCTTAATGTTCCGCAAGATAATGAAACTGCAATTGTCATATAGGAGGTTCTGCAGGAGATAGAGGTGGAAAGATCTAGTCCGGCACCGTCAGATGATAAGGAAAAAGTATCTGAAGAAGAAAATAGTAAGTCTGTTGTACTGGTAGCATGCAAGGATGAATGGACATGCATGCAACTGCAAGATTGCATAAAAAAGGGTTCAGATAAGGTGCTTTGTTGGAGCAACTTTACTTTTTCTTTTCACATCTTTTGAGAAATAAACACAGCAATGATTATTATTGCGACTTTTCAATTGTTTATGTGCCTCTATTTTTTTAAGGTCATGCATGAAGAGTGGGGAAAGTACCTGCTTGGGAAAGCTCAATTGCATGGATTCCAGACACGCACTAAAAAGAAAACGTGTGAGCCTAAAGGTTATGGTGTGCTAGATGGGGTGGTTCCATCTGTACCAGGAGAGAATACGGAAGCTACCACTGTATCTAAACTGGAACATGATGCTTTGATAGCAGCAGCAACGGAGATGCACAGTTCGCTGAGAGAAGAACTGGTTGGAGAAGGGCCTGTATCTCATGACAAATTGGTTGGCCGAGAGAAAGGAAAAAGGAAGGAAAAAGTGTCTGTTCAGAAAGATAAAACCAAGGGTAACACTTCTAAGTGCCGAAAGAGCACAATAAATGCTAGAACAGGCATAGACGCAAACCTTATCGCAGAGAGTGAAGGTGGAGGCGATGATGCAGTGCAGGGCCCTATACACACTAAGCCTCTTCCGCTGGTGCAATTTTATGCTATTGACAGTGATCAGCATATTCTTGAGGAGATTGAGCCATCAGCTATCGTTGTTTACCATCCAGATATAAGTTTTGTGAGAGAAATTGAAATTTACAAAGCCGAGCATCCATTGAAGAAATTAAAAGTGTATTTCTTATTCTATGAAGATTCTACTGAGGTTCAAAAGTTTGAGGCAAGTATTCGCAGGGAGAATGGAGCATTTGAAAGCTTAATCAGGCAAAAATCATTGATGATGATCCCTGTAGACCAGGTTTGCTTTTTCCACCCATCCACCAGTCATTTATCTGTGTTAGAGACTCTTACAGTTAATTCTATACCCAATTCTCTTTCTTAAAACAACGGGAACGTGGTCAATCATTTGTTTGAGTTTTTTAAATTATGTCAGAAACTTGATCTCTATTTCTCTAATGACTCTGTTGCCCTTCTTGTATTTTGCATTATTTTCTTGAACAACCTGTATCCTTACACTTGCTCACAGTAATACGGATAAGGTGATGGCTAATATGCTTTTATGTGGCCAGGATAGTCGCTGTTCTGAATTGTCAGCTGCCTCCACAGAGCTACAGTCCTTGACAGTACAGAATGCCCTAACTCGAAAAGCGGGTGGTAGAAAGAGCGAGCAGAAAGAAATGCAGGTATTTTTTTTGCTGAATTACATGTCCAGGGGATAGTAGTATGGTATAATGTAACCGGTTTATTGTGTGATCAGATCATTGTCGATGTAAGAGAGTTCGTGAGTAGTTTACCAAATGTTCTTCATCAGAAAGGCATCCGGATTATACCAGTGACCCTTGAAGTTGGAGATTACATTTTGTCACCCTTAATTTGTGTTGAACGAAAGAGCATTTCAGATCTTTATTCGAGCTTTGCTTCTGGCCGTCTTTATCTCCAAGCTGAGAAGATGTCTCGCTACTACCGGATACCTGTCCTCTTAATTGAGTTCTCTCAGGACAAGAGCTTTTCTTTTCAGGTATCTATAATACGAAAACATAAAGATCCAATGTATGAGCTTCATTTTTAATCTTTAGGTTGCAAGTGATAAGTAATGACAACCAACATCCACATTCTATTTGTAGTCTGCAAATGATATTGGTGATGATGTAAGTCCTACAAACATTATATCCAAGCTGTCATTGCTGGTAATGCATTTTCCTCGTCTGCGGCTTGTGTGGTCCCGCAGTCTGCATGCAACAGCAGAAATATTTGCATCACTTAAATCTAATCAAGATGAGCCGGACGAAAGTAAGGCAATGCGAGTTGGTGTCCCTTCGGAGGATGGCATTGTAGAGGATGATATGAGGTAATTGCCACAAAACACTTTGTAGTGTTCGCAGGCCTCCATGCACAACCTACCGACTATTTTACATTTTATGAGATTATCAGAATACATGTTTTCTACTTCTCCAAGCTGGTATATCTAAGAAGTTAAAAAGCTTTCATCTTTGTGGTAGATTCTATAACTACATGAATGATAATCTGTCACTGAACAGTATCAGTTCTTGTTGTCAACTGATAAATGTAGGTAATAACAATTTGTTTTATTTTGGTTTAGAGCTGATAATTACAACACGTCTGCGGTGGACTTCCTGAGAAGGCTTCCTGGTGTGACGGATTACAACTACAGAAATATCATGGATGGTTGCACGAGCTTATCTGAACTTGCCCTCCTTCCTGTGGAAAAGCTGGCACAACTTATGGGCGGGCGAAAAGCGGCTCAGACACTAAGGGATTTCATTGATGCGAAATGCCCAACCATGCTGTAAGATTGAAAATTGCTCATTATCGGATCAAAGGTAATTGGTTCCATTTATTTGTCAAAAGTAAAGCCAATTGTTTCATTACATTAGTGACATAGGGATTTACATTCTAGGCCATTGTTGTTGTGAAAGTCGCACCGAGAGGGATGATTTTATGAACAACTTCCTTCTCTTATTATTATTTGTTTCTACGTCTGCCTGATTGCAGAATTATCTGTAGTTGTTTGAAGCTTGAGTTAGGTCGAAGATTTATTACATGCTTGTAAGTAAAGGAAAGTGCTTCGAGAAAACAAAAAACAAGATGTGTCCATGTGTTAATGCATTATTCCATGTTCTTTTCAAGTACAGCAAATCTGTTTTCCTGGAAGCCAGAAATGTTTCAAGTACGAATAATTTGTCCAGTAATCGATCTTTGTGAATTAATCAATGGAACTGGTTTTCAGTGATTGAATTCCCCTCCATCTTTTACAGTTTGCTCTAACAATTACAAATCATCTTTGAAAAGTGCAAACTCCAGTAAAGAAATAAAGAAGACATCTTTTGACCATCAATAAGATTCAATTCAAAACTACTATATTAATAACTAAAATTTCAGTCTGTAAGACAGCAAAAGATTCATATTCAACCAAACAAGTTTAGTTGTGACATTTTTTGACGTCCACAAGTCTAAACAAAAAATAAAAAAGCAAAAATTTTCCCAGATCAAAAGAAGGTTCCCTCCGGTCTATCAATGGAGGGACGTCGTCATCTTTTTCTGCCTCTTGCTGCCGGCGATGCCGTGGTAGGGATAGAGCAGGGTCTCCATCATCATCTTCATCCGCTGCATCTCTGTTTCCATCCTCATCTTCTCTACCTCCCTCGCCATCTCCATCTTTATCTGCTCCACCCGCATGAACATCTCGCCCAGCTGTTGGATCGCCCACACCACCTCCAACATCGGATCCGCGTCCTCGTCCAGCCGCCGCTTTTTCTTCGACGGGATGGGATGCCTGCCCATCGAAGATTTGGGAGGAAAGGTGTCTACTTCATAGTTAACGTACGATCTTTGCATCATTCTGGGCAAAACCAACCGCGCGTCATAGCCGTTGGCGTAAAGATGGCTACTTTCCTCGCTTTCTCCGTCATCGGAAGACGGAGCGGTCGAGGGCGACGGCGAGGGCGGAGGAGGCGGTCGGGCGACGGTGACGACCGGCCGCCCCACTGCCGCCGCCGCCGCAGACCCTCCAGACTCCATGGCGTCGAAAGTGTAGAACAGCCCCCACGACGATTGCCTGGGGCGGGCCAACGACACGAGCCGGCGCTTCTCGTTGCGGTAGCGCTTGCGGAGCTTCTCCACCTTGTGCCGGCACTGGACGGGCGTCTTGGCGGTGCCGCAGCGGGCGGCGACGGCGTCGGCCACCTCCTGCCAGTCGTGCGCGCGGAGGTTGCCCCGGCCGAGCGAGAGCCACTTGTCGCGGAAGGCCTCGGCGACGGCCGCGGCCTCGTCGTCGGTCCAGCACGGCGGCGGAAGTCGGCGCGGAAGAGCAACGGCGGCGGCGGAGGAGGAGGGCGGAGTAGGGGAAGGGGAAAGAGAAGGAGAAGCCATGGTGGTTATGGTTTGGGATGGCGGTGGGGAAGGCGGGATTGATTGATATAATAGAGGTGGTGATGGGGCGGCGGTGGCGGTGGAAGAGGTAGGGTCATAATGGGGCAGGGGGGGTGACGGCGGTGGGCACGCGGCTTTTGAGTCGCGTCGCCGAAATGAAGACGGCGTCGACGCGGTGGATGCGGTGCACTTCTCTGACACGTGCAGTCTGCACTCTCACTTCACCACATTCGTTCATTCAAACTTTTACATCTTATTATCGAAAATTATAAATAAAAAATATTTTATTAAATATTATTATTTTTTAACTTTAATTTAAGGGTGCTAACTGATCAGACCGAATTTAACTTGTGAGTGAACTCGACTTGAATAGTTTTAAATTTGTTCGAACTCGACTCGAAATTGAACGAGTTTTGAATATACATATTTGAGTTTGACTCGAATATCTTTATGTATTCGACTTCGACTCGATTCGAATACACTTAAATTATTTAATTTTCCCAGAGCTCGAACTGAGCTCGTTCGTGAATTCGAAATCGGCTTAATTAAAAGTCAAAATAACTTACTTAAAAAATGTAATTAATATAAATTGAACCTACAACCTTAATATAAAAACTATATTATTCCATTATTTCATTGAGTCTAAGTTCGAGTTATAACCTAGTCAAGTCAAGTCGAATATGACATTGTTTAAGCTCAACCAGTAAGATTCGAGTTCGAGCTCATAGATTTAAATGTCGAGTTTCGAGTTAAGTCGAACCGAGCCAAATGCTAAATGCTCACACGCTAAATAGCTCAATTAACAACCCTAACTATATCGGCTTTCAATAGAACAAGCGGTGTGTGGCCAAACTCACTATTTTAATATAATATGTTATTACGCCAAGTTAAGTAGGCTTAAGTTCAGGTTTGTTTCAATTTGAATATTGAATAGAGCCAATTTTAGTTGACTTTAAATCGATTAGTATAAAGAATTTTAAATTTATGGTAGTTTGCCCCATGTCAATTTATATTTGATCTTACGTCCAAACATTATTATGAATTTGATTTCAATCTCACTTCGCTCAAATCTAAGTCCTTTTCTTTCTTCCTCGCAATTATAAGTAATAATTCTTAGATATTTACAAAGGGGTTATAGTGTTTATCTCTCCCACTTAAAAAATAGAAATATGGTTGTAAGATTCAATTAGTTATCGTATTTTAAAAATTAATAATATACATTAACTCTCTTAGCCCCTCCATTTTCATATTTCTTTTCTCTAAATAATCAACAAAATAAAAATAAAAATTATGCATATTAGCATGGCCCACTCGCATTTTGACCCAACAACAGATGGGTCCCGCATGTGTATAGGGTAGACAGCACTAGTACTGGCCCGGTTGTTGCGCCGTATCTTTCATCGCCGGTCACCCATCGCCGTTTTTCTCGCCCTCCTCGTCGTCGTCGGCGCTGGAGGCGGCGGAGGAAGAGGATGGAAACGTCGGCGTCGGCGTCGGTGGCGACGGACGCGCCCTCCTCCGATAAGATCAAGACCACCGTGGATTCACTGGCCAGGAGCTTGGGACGCCTCCCGGCGGTGGCGGTTGCGCCGCTGGTCGACTGCATTTTGGCCTCCGCCGGCCTCTCCCCTTCCTCCCTCTTCCCTCCCCTCCTCGACGTCCTCGCCGCTTCCCTCCAGGTACAATGCATGCTCTCCTCTTTCTCGAGACAAAGGTGCTTTTGCTGATGGCTGCTAATTTGGCCGTCGTCAATTTTATAATCTTGTTGGTGCTCTTAGCTTCCTCTTTTATTTTTTCCGCAAGATATATGATTGAAAACAGGCACTCTTTCTTTTTGTTGCTGGTAGTGAAATTTTTGTTCTCGCAAATTGGAAATTTCTATTTGAAGTTTTAGTAACTCACTGTCATGGATTTGAGCTGTTCCTTTATCCTCATTTAGAAGGGCAGAATTAGGGTTGGAACTCTGGCAAGCATAGCTATAATGATTTGGGGCTGTTTCCTCCTCCTCTTTGCTCATACAGCTAGAATATTTTTTATGTGAAATGAAGTTGGAACCTAGTAGATGGAAATTGCGTATTGGCTCCCATAAACTTATCATCTTTTTTATCTTTATTATTCAATTAGCTGGTATTGCTATAGAAGAGATGCAGAAGTAAAGTTGGAACTATAGTAAGTAGCTATAATGCGTTGGGACTCCAACAAACTGGTGTTCTTTGTCAGAAGTCTTTGTTATTGTGGTTATTGGTTAAATATGACCATTTTCCCCACCTGTTTTAAATATGTATTGTTTTGCTTATTAAAGGATACAGAATGGGTAATAGAATCTAGCTCTTTGAGGATTCTACCTTTAGTGACTGCTATATGTCATCTTTTGAAGAATCCTGGTAAGTTTTTTCCCTGTGTTTTTTTTTTGGTAATCAAGCAAAGTAAATCTTTTCATTGAAATTTTCTGTTATATCGTATATGTATTACTCTGTAATCATTTTACTTGGCATTTCTATGAGCGTGCTTGGTATTATCAAGTGTGCATAAGTGGTTATCCCTGGGTGTTTCTTGCTTTTCTTGTCAGAGTCTCAGCTTGATGCTCTTTCAGCATTTTTATGGAAAGGGTTTCTTCCACTGTTGCAGAAGTTAGGGCGTGATGACAAGGAAGTGCTTAATCAGGTTGTGAAAAAGATTTTTCCTTTGCTTGAAAAATATTCGACTTCATAGCAATAACTTTGTTCTAATGCTTTTCTCCCTTCCATTGCCTTGCATACTTATCCAGATTGTAGACTTGGTATGCGAAGTAATTATTGAGACGGATTCTTGGGAAGTTGTTGATATCTCAGTCATTCCATTCTATTTGAGGTTAGCTGGCCTTGCTATTGGCATGTTGTCAAATGAGAAATATGCTGCGTACAAATGGGTTAAGGACCCAAGCTCTCAAGACCTTTATAGTGAACAACATTTTTACGATTTTCATGGGATCACACTTCCTATGTCAGAATCCTTGCCAATATCAATCACATGTCACATTCTAACATCCATATTACTTGCTGCAATGAAAAGATGTCAAATTCCTACTGAGGGGCAACAAATGTATGCAACCTTAGACTCTTTGGAAAATATTGTGAAGAAGATGTTATGGGATCTTTCACATATGATAGTCCATATGTTTGGTCAAAGTTCAGAATGTAGATCTTGGGCAATTCGGTTTCTTTTGCCATCCATTCTTTGGGCATTTGGTTCAGTTATCACATTTGAAATTTCAGCTAATGGAGAAAAATGCAGTTTTTCCAGGTAGTGTAATATGCTTTTAGTGCACTTACAATGCCTTCAAACTTGCTTACTGTTTTCAATACATAGAAATACTGGGAATGGAAATGTTATTGATGCTCATATCTCTTGAAAGTTTTTGCACATCTTTTTCATCTACCATTCAGTTTAATTTATTTTCAAGAAATTTCTGGGTATGAAATTTTCTATAGTCTTTGTACTAACTTTTTTTGACATAATTCCATTAGAAGCAAAATGGATATATATTTCCTCATTATGATAATGCTGTCTATATTATTTCCTCATGAACATTTCACAATGACTACTCTCTCTCTCTCTCTCTCTCTATGGTGTCCATTTCTTTCATCTTCTTTAGCCGTCAATTGCAGGGTTTATTTTCTTAAAAGGATTTGGGATCAATGCATTGCACTTTATTCCCTTGGTCCTCTAGAACGTCGAGACGTGTTCAATGTGCTATCTCTATGTGCACCTTTATTTTCTGTGAATAAGGATGATAGAAGTACGTATCAGGGAGATTTCATGGAGGAGTTTGATGTTAGAAAGGAGGAAAGTTTATGGAAAATGATCAGGAAAGGTTTGGTATGTTATAAGCACCAGATTTATTGGTCTTAGTACGATTTGCATGCATATCTACTAAGAGGCATGATACACCTCCCTAAGGTAGGTTGAACTAATATGTGTGTTCTTTAAATTATTAGGTTGATAAAGATGCTCTAATGAGAAAACAGTCGTTGCAAGTTTTAAAATCATTAGTTGGTCAACAAAGCAAGGAAAGCCAAATTGAACTGGTTGTCTCTTCATCAACCAAAAGTGATCAAGCTAGGAGTGGCACTACAAAGAGGGGAAAATGGGCCGAAAAAGAAGCCAAATCTTTGGGTGTGGGGAAGAAGCTTGAACCATCCCGTTCAAATTTAAATGCCTGCCAAAGATGGGAGGCATTTTTCCTTTTGTATGAAATGTTAGATGAGTTTGGCTCACACTTAGTTGAGGCAGCTTGGACGCACCAGGTAAATTCCTTGTTTGGTCTCTGTTTTAGTTTCTCCTGCTAATTAATTAACCTGCAATTACTGCTTTTGTACTTAGCGACGGGCTAAGAAGCCTTAGATGGATGGTTTTGAATCATAACTGATAGCTAGAATTTCTAGTCATAGGTATCTTGGTAATAATGTCAAAAACATTTTACGAGACTTAAAACTTGTTAATATGTTTTATCTTTTAAATTTCTTTTGGGTGGTATTGTGTTCTCCTCCTTTCTTGATCAGATTACTATCCGGACAAATTTCTGCAATCATTTTTATATTCCTTGCTGACAATTGTCTCCAGATATCTCTGTTGCGATGCTTACCATCACCACAAAATATGCATGCAAACCAACCAGTCACTCAAAGGGTTTATGATTCGCAGATGGGAACTTTGTCTGGTACTTTTAGCTGGCTGGCAGTGTTATGGGAACGAGGCTTTGTACATGAAAACCCTCAGGGTATTGTGCTTTGGATTAGGTTATGTACAGAATGTTGAAGTTAGTATTACTCAAAATGGCATTCATTATTAAGAGAGCATTTTTGTGTGTTTTATGCAGTACGTTGTCTGATAATGCAGTCGTTTTTATGCATTGACTGGAAACTCCATGAAGCAGAGCTAGTTCCCGAGAGCTTTGTTCTTGGTCCATTAATGCAGGGGCTGAATGATCCAATTCACCATAAAGACTTTGGTGGGTTTCCAAGTTGCCTAGCTTGCACGTAATTTAGGGTAGTTCCCTAATTTTGATGTGGGCAGAGAAGTTCATGAATGCAAAAAATCATGTTTTATCATCATAATTTCATATTTTCTACTGACAAAATTTTTTGCATTTTCATTGACAAGTGAAGGGTTGAATTTTTTGTCTACTGATGTTATTCTTTTTGTGGGCATTTTTGGAATATCCATATCTTCCAGGCTTCAAAGGTGTCTTTTCTTCAAAGACGATTGAACATGCTTCTAAATTTATCTACAATTTCTGTCAGGGATTTAATAAAGGGTATGGACACATAAGACGTGAATATAGCTCTGATGTCATGAATACATTTTTCTTTGGATGGATGGCTATCTTCTTCCTTTTGTTTATGAGACAGTTTTTGTTAAAATTTATCTGGTGATGTCTTCCTTAATCTGTTAACTTATTGTACTTGAATCAGTGTCTTTTGAACACTGCTGCATTGTTTATATTGTATTAACTGTTATATGTATTTTGAACAAGACTGCATTGTTCATTAATTTGTCTATTCATATACACATGAAAGCATGTGAGTTTCTCATTCGAGAACAGATTTGAACATTCAAATTTCACCGATGCAGTTCCTTATTGATTGCTGTTGGCAGGAAACTTGTTTCATTCTTGAGTAATTTAGCTTCTTCTGTGAATCATGAAGCTTTTGGACGAGTGGGTTTGATGGCCTTTTCTGTCTGCATTGCTTCTGCGTCAGAAGAACCACTTCTGGGTCGTGGGGTTGAAGTATCCCCAGATATCCTTGGCTTATGTTCTATGTCTTCTGGGGGAAGTAATTTGCAGGGTGTTCTGGCCTTGGTGGATACTTTGCGGATTGTAATCGAGAAAAGCAAGCATCACTTTAATCCAAAGTATCGTCTTCGAGGTGGCTTACTGATAATCCTGACTTAAATATCTTTGTTCTTTATTAATATATGAACGCAAGATAAATAATCCATAGTGTAAATTAACATTCTGAAAAATTTTCAGTGTTTAGTTTGTGACCAGGTTCTCAAAGCTGTGACAGCTATAGCAAGTGCCTCTGATTTGCCGATTGAACTACTTTTGCATTTTGTTGCTGCATTGCCTCGTGAATTTTCTGATTTTGGTGGTATGCACTTCTTTGACAGTTCAGTTCATACTTTATTTTTTCCTGGTTATAAAACGTCTACGTCCTTTACCCTAAATGCTTACCAAATGCCTATGTTTGATGTTTTTTTTGTTGGGAAATCTTGGAAGTGGTAGTTTTGTAGTGGCAGAAAAATTGTCATACATTGTGAAAGAACTGATTCTTATTAAAAGAAAAGATTGAAAGAGTTCTTTTTATTTTATTTTTATCTTTATTTTTACGAGGCAATCTTACGCTCACTTGCACACCCCACTCCACCCATACCCACTCACAAACATATATTCACGGTCCGTCAAAGCACTATCCCAGGGAGTTGAAACTGCAACCTCACACCCAACCCTCATGTCTTTTAAAAGATTGAAAGAGTTATTTTATGTATATATTATATTTGATTTTGTCCACAAATTTAATCAGTTGGACGTCTTCATATTTTTCGAAGATGTGCAAGTGAAACAGAGATTGATCAAATTTATTTGTATGCTTGATTTAAATGACCTTTTTTGTTAAGAAGTGAAGGTGGACAAATTAGGTTATTGGAGTGGTTTTGCACTCATGTCTTTGCACATATAATCTCTAAATCGGTAAGAAGTTAATTGCTTCACAGTCCTACCAATTTGCACTGGTAATATACAGATATGAGACTGCTTTTAATCATATTTCAGCCTTCAATTGTATGCGATAGAGTAAAAAAATCGCATTGAAAGAGGTTATCTAATTATAGTTTCTTCTCCAAATCAGTTCTCTGGCTGACCATCTAGAAGAAGTTTCTAAAAGAAGTTACCTGTTAGTTTTCTTTTTACTTCATAATGTTTTGTTCCCTTTTAGATATGGTGGCAATGTTGTTTGAGCTTCCTTATTTCTTCTCTTCCAAGGGCTGTGTCAGGAAGACATCTTTACTTAGTTTTTACACGCTCCCAGTGTAGTTGTTGATTAAGTGTTTGTGTCTTTAATTTGAATGCTTAGGAAATTTAAGAGAAAACCTACAACATTGGTTGGCAAACTCCAAGTCGGCTTCTGGAGAGCTTGAAATTCTAAAAAACATTTATCATTTTGCTGAAAATTTCATTAAAAAAAACTGTCCTACTGGTACTTCCATATGCTATGATGATGAAGATTTGGATGTATGGAATTCTGAGGCTAATAGATGGGCCAGGCTCCTATTTCTTCTAGTCACTGATGAATGCAAATTGGAGCCACTTTTTAGGGTAGGCTTTCTTAAATCCCACTATTTTGACTTCTGTTGTCATGCCTATTTCATTGTATTCATTGAGTTCTGACTTAACTGTTGCAGTTGATTAGGAATTGTGGTCTTGATCTTTGCATAGAAGACTGTAATAAGGACTGGATTCCTGTTAAGTTTTTCCTGCTTATCACAAACATAGTCCAAGTGATTCAAATTTTGAGTGATAGAAGTTCTTCATATTCTGATCAGTTCAGAGAGGAAGTCAATGTTGTCACTTGTAGACAACAAGATATATTGAACTCAACATCATGTTTATCTCTTATAGAAAAGTTCACTGAACTTTTTATTCTCATATTGGTAAGTGGGTTTGCTTGCCCGTTGCTTTTTTATCATGGTTTTTATCTAGTGCTTTTCTAATGCAAATTCTAACTTTCCTTTTATATTCATGTTCTTGGTTTGCAGGAAGATTTAATACCATGGGCAAAGTCATCATGCTTGGTATTCTGGTCTGACCCTGTCCAGGGCAATGAGTTATTACCAAACTCCCTCAGAGGCAAACTTGGGGGTCCCAGCCAACGGAGGCTGCCTTATTCGGTTGCAACTGCTGTTTTGCAATCTGTACGGGTTTTATCCCCTTTTTGTAGAATCATTAGAATTAGCTTTCCTTGTTGTTTTATCAAAACAGATGTGTTATTCTTGTTTTCTAATGCCTATATTGTTTTCACCTTGAGATTCTTTTTGCCAATTTCAAATTCTTGATGGGCAGATTTTCTGTATGAAGAGTGTGGCATGTCTTGTGTCATGGTGTGGACATTTTAAGAATGGTCCATGGATGGCTTCAGTCCTTGACTATTTATTGAGCTTTTGCTGGAATGTCATCACAGCTCCTGTGCATGTCACTGAGGTAAGACTTGGAGTTGGCTACCTTTTCTCTGACAAGTATTGTCTCTATTAACTAGGTTTACATTTACGATAGTCGCTAATAAAATTCTCATTGTGAGGTGAAATATCAACCATTAGCTAACTGTTTAGAATAGATCCTCTTTTTTTGTTTTTAAAGAACTTGTTGACTTAAGTACACGTGCTATTTTTTATAATTTATCTCCTTTGTTTTGACTTTTGAGTGTGTTGAAAACTTAGACAGGTATGTAAACATAGATAGATAGGCTGGAAAAAGAGGGTGAAGTTTTCACACTCTCACCGTCCCTGCCTTGGTCATTTTATAACTGTTTCCTGATCTCTAGGGATCGACTCTACACAATATAATAACTGGAATTTGAATACTTAAACTCCTAAGAACTGGTCAACACGACCAGTAGACATCATAATGTTACATACAATTTGTAACATACACTCTTAACATTCTAACACTACCCCTCAAGCTATGAGTGATAGGCAATCAAACATAGCTTGGATTGCAACTCGTCATGTCTTGCTTTGGATAGAGCCTTGGTAAAGATGTCTACTATCTGAATTTTGGTGTTGATATACTTCAAGTTGATGACATTCTTCGTCACTTGATCTTTTATGTAATGACAATCAACTTCTATGTGCTTTGTCGTTTCGTGGAAAACTGGATTGTTAGCTATATGTATGGCTGCCTGATTATCACACCACAACACCATGGATTCCTTCACTGCATACCCCAACTCTTCCAACAAGATCTTCATCCAAACTATTTCATTAGACGCCTTAGCCATAGCTCTGTATTCAGCCTCTGCACTTGATCTAGCAACTACATTTTACTTTTTACTTTTTCAAATAACCAAATTTCCACTCAGACTAATGCAATACCCGCTAGTGGATCTCCTTTCATACACTGATAGAAGGCTTGTAGGAAATGAAGGGACAAGTAAAACATCTTCTAATGTGAGTTCAAGTGTAAGAGGTACACAACCTTTCCCTTATGCTGGAGCATTGCTTCCATTGGCTAGACTTACATTAATTGGCTTGGAAAAGATGGAAAATGTAGAGAATTAATGGTAATTACCAGTTATATGGTCTGTGGCTCCTGAATCAATCAGCCATGAATTATTTGGGCCAGATTCACTAACTTAAATACTTGCATTTGCAAGAGAAGCAGTAGGTATTGTTGATTCACCATGGCCATCTTGAGTAGATGCTCAAAGTGTTCATGGCTGAGAGTGACAGTGGCTGCAGCAGGAGTTGTAGCAGGAGGGGCAGTAGGAGCATGTGCAAGAACATTCTGAGTGTTAGAAGCAGATGAAACATTGGATGACTGCTTGATCCAATCTGTCTTGCCATGTTTTGATCAACATTTATCTTCGGTGTGTCCAATCATGTTGCAGTATTCACAAAATCTTTCTTCCCTTCGATGGGTGTTTCTGTTGCCTCCACGATCTGTGCCAAATCCACGACCACGACCTCTCCCCCTACTTGAGTTTGGAGGAGGTCGTGAATTTGACACCAAAGCTGAGCTCTCCACAACTTCTACTGCTTCCTCTGCGTGGACAGGAATACGTGACAACCTAGAGAGCGCCCCATTCAGGCTTGATAAATCTGTACCTGTCAAGATCTGATCTTTTACTGCAGCATAATCTGAGGTTAGACCATATAAGAAGCATACCACTTTTAACTCCTCTCTCTGTCTTTTCCAAATTTTTATATCAGTTTTCTAATATATTGTTAGTTCTTCCCATCTAGCCTCGACAAAACTATAATATTCACCAAGAGTTTTTGTAACTTGTTTAGTGAGGAAGACCTCCCCACGCAGATCATAAATCCTCTGAATGATGGTGTGAGATGCAAATGATAAACATACAGAGGACATACTAAATGTGCCGTAGGCAATAGCATCGCATCACAACTGATGTGTGGTTCCATACTATTCCACAACCAAGATCTGACTTGAGCATCTTCCTTGATCCACTCTAAACTGGTTGCTTCAGGTGCCTCCTCCTCAATGTACTTCAGCTTTTCTCAAGAAGTAAGAAAAGTTTTGACAGCTGCAGACCACTGAAGGAAATTCTTTCCGCACAATTTTGTAGTTGTTATGGAAGATCTATTCAGGAGATCAGCTACAGACAAGTTATTGGTTTCTGGAGCAGACACAACTGTTTTTCCTTTTGCCATATTGAGAAATAGCTCTAAGGAAGATGGGTGGAAGTAGAAGTATGGGTACCAAGATAATACAAAGCAGATATAGTAATGATAATTAAATCATTACAAGGATTCACAGGTTCCAGAACCTAGCTCGCATACCATGTTGAAAACTTAAATAGGTATGTAAACATAGATAGATAGGCTGGAAAAAGAAGGTGAAGTTTTTCACTCTTCACCGTCCTTGCCTTGGTCATTTTATAGAAGTAAATGTGGTACAACTATTTCCTGATCTCTAGGGATCAACTCTACACAAGATAAGAACTGAAATTTAAATACACAAGATAAGAACTCTACACAAGATAAGAACTGTTCAACACGACCAGTACACATCATAATGTAGCATACAATTTGTAAAATACACTCCTAACATTCTAACGGAGTGCAACAACAATTTGGTGCAGATGTATGAACTTTGAACCCGAATTATTTTTCTTGTGAAATGGAATCTTATATATTTATGTATGGTAAATGGTAAATCTGGACTGCTACACTATAAGCTAAAGCTTCCTTAAAAGTGTATTCTATTACTGCATTAGGCATAATAATATTATAACATAGTTTAATTTGCATGAGAACTTCTCAGGCAACACTCATCTCCTTGATTTATATCTTCTACCTACAGACTGGAGCAGAAACCTGTCTAGCTGCATATGAGGCACTCGTACCTGTTCTGAATACAGTTTGCTGTTCTTTCTCTCCATTGGCACATAAAGTAGTAGCTTCTTACAATAAATCAATCCTTTTAGAAGATGATGGTCGGTCATTTCTGGATCCATTTGTGAACCAATTTTTCAAGAATGTCAATAGTCTTCTTGCCTCAGGAGTTCTGGCACAAAGTCGGAAAGCCATATTGATGGACTGGAAGGTTTTTATTCTGCTTCTCTGATCGTTATCCTGATGCAATCAAAAGTTAATAGAATGCTAAAGTGGATGTTCCTGTTATTTCTAGTGGCTCTGCTTGGATTCATTACTCTCAATTCCATACAATGTAAAGGAGAGTGAAGTTCGTGTTGAGGGAACATTTTCCTTCTTTTCTAAATCAGTTCTTGAAAATGTGCTAGCTGAACTTGTTGAGAGGTGACAAATTGCTATTCTCTATAGTTTCATTCTTTATGTGGATATAAAAAAACATGAAATATCTGACTGACTGCTTGAATCTTTCTAATTATAAATTGGTACTTGTATGAGCTTTCAAACTAATGATTGTGCAGCCTTGAAGTAACTGGTGAAAGTTCAGTTTTGCCTATGTTGAGGTCTATTAGATCTGTTATACTCTTGTTGAGTTCTCAAACTATGGGTGCTGCTGCTACCACACTTGAAAGCATCAGTGCAGAGGTTTGTGGCTTATCATCTATATACTTGCCAAAAAGTCTTCAAATAATGTCTTATGATTACATCAACCTTTTATTTACACTGTTTTTTATGGGAATATTTTGTTTGCAGTTGATGTGGCAATTGGTTCGTTCAGCTTGGATATTGCACATTAATTGCAACAAGCGTAGAATTGCCCCTATCGCTGGGCTTTTATCCTCCGTCTTACATACTTCTTTGTTTGATGACATGCGCATGCATGTAGAAGCTGATGGTCAACCTGGGCCAATGAAGTGGGTGAGTGGACTTTCCTTCTTATCCATACCTTATAAGTAGTGTTATTCTGTGTCATATAGAAGCAAATTAGATTTTGTTATGTTGTGATGCAAGATACTTAATATATCACTAGTGACTAATATAAAGCCTACCCATTTTTCGAAGGTACGATTATGATTACATTGACTCTCCTCTCATTTTCTCCTCTTCTCATGGCTGCAATATTAAGGGCATCTGATATAAAACCTTTCCACTTTGTTTTGCTTAGATTTGTGATATTGATACAAAAGTCATGCCACTAACCGAGTCTAGTTAGAGTAAGGTAGAAGTTGATGATGATAGCACTTGTATTAGTGTATTTTATCTTGATATTAATTATGTAGAAGAAAGTCCTTTGTAGGCACCTCATGTAATCAGATAATGTGATTGATGATGTTTTTATGCAGTTTATTGAAATGATTCTTGATGAGGGGACCAAAAGTCCACGGACCATTCGTCTGGCAGCTCTGCATCTAACTGGGTTGTGGCTTTTACACCCAAAAGTGATCAAGTATTACATCAAGGAATTGAAACTGCTGTCACTTCATGGATCTGGTATTTGTGCTGATTTTGAGTAGAAATCAGTCATGTAAATTACTTTTACTGTCTGCTATGACAATTACAAGGTTAAAGTGAAACAGAGAAGTTTGTGCACATAATTCTCGCTTGCAAAAATGAGGGAAGGTTGCTAATCTTACATACTCTTAACTTAACTTGTGAAGATGCTGTTTTCATGGATGGAACTGGAGGCCTTCCTCAAGGGAGCAGTCTTATCTCTGCTCCCCTCCCATTTCTTGCTCTCAGTCACATGTTTAGATTTGTTTTCTTGTGGTGGATATGTTGTGCTGTGAAAAAGAGAGGGAGCGAGTGACATGGATTTTGTTAACTTTGCTTCTCAAATGCTATTAGTATAGGATAAAAGTGAAAAAATACTCTCTTTTGATTGGAATGAATTTGTTGCTATAATAACGTTTTAGAATGATGGAAAATCAATGAATTAGGATCTGTTTTTTCTATCATCATCTGAAATGGAATCTGTTTTTTATGATACCCAATCATATTTTATAAATGGCAATTTTTGCCAGTGGCATTTGATGAAGATTTCGAAGCAGAATTAACTGAAAATCAGGAAGTAAAGATGGAAGTAATGTTGCTCGTCCAAATTCCTGAGACTGATCTCTCTGAGGTAAACAAAGTATAGAACACTTGAGATTTGCTTATTTTCCAAAAATGTTCCACTAAAAATTCTAATTTACGGGCATTAAAATGCAAATAACCTGTTTGTTTTTATTTTGAAATGTAGTTTTCTTTACTGATCATTGGCTTTTGATGCTTTTATGATAGGCATATATCAATACAGAAATGTATGCTCGGGTTGCTGTTGCAGTTATGTGCAGCAAGTTAGCTGATTTGGCAGATAAGTTGCAATTTATGAAGCATGACATTGACTCTTTGTCCGCTCAGCGCAGTGGAAAATTGTTTCTACTAGAGCTTCTTAATTCAGCGGTATGAGCTTCCATTTAACATAACTGTAATCAATTCACACTGGTCTTTTTATTTTTTACATTAGTCAACTTTGACTCTTTTAGTGGTTCATAGAAAAGCCTTCTTCTTCTGAGCTGAGTATTTTACTTTTTTTTCCCCCAACTTTGCATTAATGATTATATGGAGTTCTACGACATCACATTTCATCTTCATCCTCAATTTCTTTCATGGCATTTGAGGTTGCATTGACACTAGAGCACATTCCATAGACTCTGGCGACTAATTGTAGTGGGTAAACCGTCTTCTTTTGTGCATGAAGGGTGTTGCCATAAAAAAATTATATAACTATAAATTAAAGTGAGTTGCACAAGTTTAAGGTTGTTTTGACAAATTTCTTAGTCTGAGGATACTCTTGGGTGATATTGAAAGTTGCCACGCAAGGATTTAGGTTGTGATATTGAAAAAAATGGAATTTATTTGTAGCAATCTACAGAAATTATGCTCTTATATGTTTAATTGTCCACATTTGAGTATTGATGGCATCACAATATTTGTTTTCATGTTGCAAGAAAATATATGCTTGTTATTCGAAGAGAAGCTACGAAAATTGGCTAAAGCTCTTCCTGAAAGATATTTCTATTGTCAATTTCTTTATCTTTCTCCTTCTATTGCCATAGGTAAATGATAAAGACCTTTCAAAGGAGCTGTACAAGAAATATAGTGCTGTAAGTCTGAAGAGTTTTTTTCATACTTAATTATTGAATTCTCTGTAGACTTCTAGCATCTGATATTTGAGTGTGAACTTTTTAATAGATTCATAGGCGCAAAGTTCGAGCTTGGCAAATGATATGCGTGTTGGCTCGCTTTGTTGATGAAGATATAGTGCATGAAGTCACAGAGATTTTGCACATATGCCTTCATGTGTGGCTAAGCTTCTGATCATTCTATTTAACCTGTGTATACATTGTATTCTTTTTGATAAGATTGCTCTCTATGCTTTTGCTTACAGAAGAAAGCAATGTTTTCATTTATTTTTGACTTGTGTGATGTTGCTAATTTCTTTCTTACAACTTATTATTTTATTAATGATGTGCAATGCTGTATGCTCATATTATAAGAGAATCAACTGATTAGTTGTTCTTGTGAAGCAAGTTGTTTAAGGAAATTGAAAGCATTCATTGTGTCAGCAATATTGAGATGCATGAAGTTGAAGAGATTCATTTTTTCTTTGTCTTTAGAGGAATAACCTGCCTGCTGTCCGACAGTATCTAGAAGTATTTGCTATTCAAGTTTATCTCAAATTTCCAAAATTGGTGAGAATATTTCCTAACTTATGTGGGTAGTTGCTTCTTGTTTTTCTCCTGAGATAATAGTTAAAAAGATCTTTCTAGTAGAATATCCTTTTTTTCATTATGAATGATGTGTCTATGTGTTCTAGCTGACCTTTCATTTCATTCCTTCCATTCACAGGTTGGGATCCAGTTAATACCAACTTTTCATGACTACAACATGAGGCCTCAGGTAATGGTAGATACACGTGTGTTTATCACTTTCATTCAGCTTATTGACTCGGCTTGTAAAATGCAGGCACTCTCTTCCTATGTGTTCATAGCTGCCAATGTTATTCTTCATGCTGCAGACAAGTCTATCCAGTTAAGGCACTTGTATGAATTACTTCCTCCAATGATTCCATTCCTAACCTCTCATCATCATAGTTTACGCGGTTTCACTCAGGTTGGTCTTTCACTTTGGCATGTATCAATAAATGAATGAATTTTCTTTCTAACCATTCTACCTTGTTTCAGCTATTGGTCTATCAAGTTTTATCAAAATTAGTGGAAGTAATAGATCCAAGTGACTCAGAACATGCAACATTGGAAAGGAAGTGTTTCATGGATCTGAAATGTTACTTGACAGATAACCCAGACTGCAAGAGGTATTAGTATATTAGCTCTAACATTAAACGAACTTGTTTTTTGTTTCTTCTTCCTACTTTATCCTATAAAGTGGTCGAGAACATGGATTCTAGTAGGATCCTGTGAGAAGTAATGGCAAATTTTGGATATTAATCAAACTGCAAATTAAAAATCTAAATTTCTTGTTGAGAAGTTTTCGAGGGGACTTATTAGCTAATAGTTTAGTTCTCAATTTAATTGTCAGCACTTCTTGAAAGTGATTTCTTTAGTATTTCTGCATTTAGTGATGGGATGCTCTAATAAAACTCCAGGTTACGGGCATCAATGCATGGGATTCTTGATCAGTTTGATCCAATCACTTCTGCTACTCCTTCAGGCATTTTCTCTGCCAGAAATGAGGTCTGACATTTTATTTCTGATGTTTTCTGCTATGGATCCTCATTGTTTGAATTTTCATTCCTGTTAATGATTAATTTGTGGGCAGGCGGAGCTTCATCTATAGCATTGCCTTGTGAATACAGTTTAAACAAATTGGGCTCTTGACTAGATAAAATAACTGTCCTTGTTTTTTATGTCCAAATCCTGGTAGCATCATTTGCATATTGTGGTAGATCAGTTAGTTTGGATTTTCTTTTGATGTTTACTGTCATAGCTTCACTTCTAATGTATACTTTTTGGTTCAAGGATGTTGATTTCGAGTGTGCTCCTACGTCACTTATGGAGCATGTTGTCAACTTTTTAAATGTAAGTACAATCACTTCCTTGGTGTTATTTGTTTTTTTTTATCCTATCAGAAATTGTGAAGTAATATCTCAAAAGTGTAGGATGTTAGAGAGGATCTTCGGGAATCAATGGCAAGAGATGAAATTACCATCCGAAATGAGAATTTAGCAGCGAGAGAAACTGTTAGGGACAAGACTCCTCTGATTGAGGTTGATGAAAGCATTACTGATTATCATCTTAAAGAGGTTTCGGTGGATTTTCAGAAGAAGATCACATTGCATAAGCATGAAACGCAAGAATCAGATCCAATTCATTTAGTTGAATGTGGCAATATTTATGGATCTCTTCTAGGTATGTCAATGTTCGAAAGATGTAAATATTTATCTGGATGTACGTAAAGCTTGTTTTTATTTATTCAACATAGTTCATGGAAGTGCTTAAGAAGTTACATGTTGAAGAAGAAATGCTATGGTAAATTGGTAATGGGAAGTCTGCGTTTGACTGTTATATGGTTGGTCTGCAGACTCTTTCATGCGGATGGCAGAAATGGAGAAGGAAGATCTACTTCTTAGTTCGTTGGTTTATAATAGAAGTGGGACATTAGAAAGACTGAAGGATAGTCGGCAACCATTTATCCTTGTGGCATCATTGCTTGAACGAATACCGAATCTTGCCGGTTTAGCAAGGACATGCGAGGTATGTCTTAAAAATGCATTTATCCTTTATCGTTGTCAAATGATGTATGTTCTTTGTTCGTTTAACTGCATTATTGGGGGTGCTTGCAGGTATTCAGAGCAGCTTCTTTGGCTTTAGCAGATGCAAGTATTGTCCAAGATAAGCAATTTCAGCTTATCAGGTGCTATTCGCTTTTCCATTTGCCTATTACAATATATCATGGCTTTGTCCATGTGTTAATTATTTCGTGCATTTTGGAATTTGATTGTTTTTTCCTATGTGTATTTTGCTTGTTGGAGGAAACATATATCATACATACATACATACATACATATATATATATATATATATATATATATAGATAGATAGATATATGGGATATAACGTAGGTTGATAGGCAGGTTATAGTTACAGTTTTCCTTTTTGGTAAAATTGTATTGACCATTGACTTAATATTACAAGAATCTGGCTTAACACAGAGTGCATCTTGAGCAAATATTAGATTGTGGACTTGCTGTAGAAAATCACTGATGAAGGGAACTTTTGTACTAAGCAGATATTTACGTATTCCTGCCTGGATATACTGTTCGTGAGTTTTGTTTCTTACTAATCAAGGTAATGTTTTGTCAGTGTGACTGCTGAAAAGTGGGTTCCCATCATAGAGGTTCCTGTTGCCAGCATGAAATTGTTTTTAGAGGAAAAAAAATGTGCAGGATTTTCTATTCTGGGTTTAGAGCAAACAGCTAACAGCATTCCTCTGGATGCTTATTCCTTCCCAACTAAAACGGTAATTACAGGATCACTTTCCCATCATTTTTTCATTTCGCCTAAGTTATTTAATGGGTGTCACATTCCTAGGTTCTCGTTCTTGGTCGAGAAAAGGAGGGTATCCCTGTTGACATCATCCACATTCTTGATGCCTGCATTGAGATACCTCAACTGGGAGTTGTGAGGTCATTGAACGTTCATGTGAGTGGTGCCATTGCATTATGGGAGTATACACGACAGCAAAGATCTTCAAGGCAGTAATCTGATTCTAGTTTGCATGCTACTCCACCAGTCTTATTCACTGTGTTAGATCAGGTAAAAAGGAGGAAAGCTGATGGGAGGAAGGGCATATGGGTATAAAGCCCACCCTTTCTCCCCATTGTGATATTGAACAACCACTAGGGACTATTTGAGTATAACCATTTTTGGTAGGTATAAACTGCATTGAAAGGCACAGAGAATACAAACAGGTGCACATACTGAAAAAGAAGCCAAAGCTTCATTCTATCATGCATTGCTGATCAAAAAATTAAAGTTGGCTCTCTATAATCTCTTTGGCAGCTAGACCCTCTGGTTGCTTGCATGTCTATCACGAATGGAATCATTTTCTGACAAGAATATTTTCAGAAGGACCCTATTTTCTGTCTATGAAAACCTTATCAATGATAATATTGGAAAATGCAATTTTGCTCGTTTCTTGTTTACGTTTGCAGAAGCGTCATCTTATCTGGCATTTGTTGGATGAAGTTGAATTGGCCTTTATCTACTATTTCGTAGCTATGTATTTGTTTTTTTTATAATGTAGATGGGAATTGATTCAATCCAGACAAGAATATAGACAGTAATTTTATGGTCTTGTATGCCACATTCATTGGTTCTTGTGATATAATTGTAAGAACATATCAACGGATTGGATTGTGTTTTCTTTGTCCATGTGAAGTGTATTAGATGTTTCACTTCTTCTGCACGTATTTGAATTCTTGAATGCTGGTACAATCACGTATCATCCTCCTATTTCATTTCTCGCTTGGATAAAAAAGTCGGTACTTGTCAAGTCTTTCAGAGTCATATTTGTAAAAGACGGCCTTCTTTCTTGACAGTTCTTATTATATATGTCATATCTGGCCCAACGTCGTTATTCATGATGTTTAAACATGTCATACCAGCCATGTTTTACCCATATTCCGGCTGCTTCATCATACTATATTATATATAATGCTTTTCTTTTCTAAAGAGAACGTTGGAAAGTGGTTTTTTGTCTGGAAAGATGAAGTTGAAGATTGTAGCAAACACGAAAACGCGACGTGGCTGTCTTATCTCGACGTCTGAATTATGCCACTGTGCCTCGTCTTCTCATTTGCACATCGGCACATGCCACGTATGAACTTTCACAGATCTTTCCTAGGCCAAATTGTTGCCTACCCAGGTTCACCACTGCTCCATATATCAACTATAATTCACGGCCATGTAACATTAAACATTTGACAAATTTTATGCCGCTACTTGCAGCATGAACTTGTTAATTACCGATGGCCAACTAGTAGTAAGCAGATGACAAATTATGTACTGGCTGGGTAACTAAAAATTAATTTTCCGTCGACACCTACTTAGCCTGGAGGTTAGGAGATCAATTCCTCGTTTATTTGGGAAGTTTTTAACCACAACCTTGCTTTACCCATGACAACCTGCTGCAATCACTCGGAGAAATGCAAAATATTAAAAAAAGATTATTGATTACACTTACTCACGCTATCTGAATACAAGCTTTCTTATGCATAAAACAAAATTGATGAACAGAAGCCTCACCCCAGGAAATTTAACAAAGCTTGTTCAAAAGCTCTCTCCCAAACTGATACAAGCCATAAACAGTATTAAATTATTTGTTGATCTCTTGTATATACACTTTAATATAATAAAATTAAAATAATTTGGCATCGAACTCTATAAATACCATCTGTGTCTCTCTTTACATCTTATCGTCGTATCATCATTCTCGTATTTGAAGAAGAAGAAGAAGAAGCAGAATTTGAAGATGAATGCACTGGTTGCAACCAGCAGAAACTTCCGCAATGCCGCCCGCCTTCTTGGGTTGGACTCCAAGCTCGAGATGAGCCTCTTGATCCCCTTCCGTGAGATCAAAGTTCGTCTCTTCTTTTCTCCGTTCTTTCTCCCCATCTGGACTTTTTTTTAGTGTGTTGGATTGAATTGGTTTGTTTGAGGGAGGAGTATTGAGTTGGGATTGGTATTGACGTGAATCGGACTTCAAACTTGAAATGATCTTGTTGGTAGTCTCCGTGGAGATCAAAGTTTGAGTCTTTTTAACATTTGCTACCTTTGTTTTTTTAATTGTATTGAAGTGTCTGGATTAAAATAGTAGCTGTGCCAGATGATATCAAGCTGGAAATGGGTATCATCAAGAGTGAGCCTTTTTTCCGTTGACTGCCGTTTTTTTGCTTGTGTTGAAGTGATTGAATTGAAGATGTTGTTGGAGTGGATAATATCAATTGCCAGGCTTGAAATGATTTTTTAAAGAAAAACAATTGGTGGACTTCCCATGGAGATCAAAGGGTCTTCTTCCCCTTTTCGTACATCTTTTCTTTTTTTGCACATGTATTGAAGGCACTGAAAAGGTACTTTAGAAAATGATATCAAGCTTTAAACGAGCATGCGGGTGTCATTGATGGTCAAAGTTCGAGCCTTTCCCCTCTTTTATTCCTTTTGCCTTCTGTTGAAGACTGGAAGTTATTATTGGATGAAAGAAGAATTGAAGCTGGAAATGAGCCTTTTGGCAGTCTCCACATGGAGATCAAAGTTTGAGTCTTTTCCCCATTTCATTTGTTACCATTTTTGGATCTAGGCGTTAGTGAGTTGGGAATGTTTTTATGTGGGGCAATGCATGATTGCAAGCTTGAATTGAGCTAGTTGGCAACTCCTTGGAGATCAAAGTTCAAATCTTTTCCCCTGCTGCATCTATTTTTTTAGCTTTTGTATGCAGGACTTTGGATTGAAAAGTAATGAGTTTGAATTGGCGTTTTGCTGCCATGCAGGTGGAGTGTACTATCCCAAAGGATGATGGCAGCCTAGTTTCCTACGTCGGCTTCAGAGTTCAGCATGACAATTCCCGTGGCCCCATGAAAGGTGGCATCCGCTACCATTCTGAGGTGAATGTCAACTATCTCTATTTCAACAATCAATTCATGAGGAAAAAATGGGAGTTTTTGTAGAGTATAAAGGTGATTTCTGTGCAGGTTGATCCGGATGAGGTAAATGCTCTTGCTCAGTTGATGACATGGAAGACGGCGGTGGCAGACATCCCCTATGGTGGAGCAAAGGGTGGGATTGGGTGCTCCCCAGGTGATTTGAGTACCAGCGAGTTGGAGAGGCTAACCCGTGTTTTCACCCAGAAGATCCATGATCTCATTGGTATTCATACTGATGTTCCTGCTCCTGACATGGGGACCAACTCCCAGGTAAATTCAGTATTTTTTTCAATGTTAGAAAGCTACTCTTTATCAGTTTTTCGTTTCTTCTTAAGCTTGTTTTTTATATTGTTATTGGACTGTTGATTTAGCATGCATTATCTTGTAATAAATACCTGCTGTATTGTCTGTAATCAGTGTGTGTTTTTTGGTGCTTAAAGTTGTTTGTTTTCTATCTCGTTCTTTGACTTCTTTAACAATTGAAAGCCACTGTTTCCGATTTCGTCTGTACTTGAGCTTGTTTTGTGATTGTTGTCTTCTTTAGTTGATGATTGTATTTCGCAAGTGGTAATTCAAGAACTACTATTCATAATTTGTCTTCGTTAGCAAAGAAATACAGTGTCACTTTTCTGCTTGCAAATTAAGTTGATTTCCTTCTATCATATTTTCCTGTATACTTGCAGACAATGGCATGGATTTTGGATGAATACTCGAAGTTTCATGGGCATTCACCTGCTATTGTTACAGGAAAACCTATTGTAAGAACAAAAGAGCATTCCATTTCCATTGTTTTTAAGGGTGTGTTTCTGGCATTTAATTTTATTGGCGTTTACAGGATCTTGGGGGCTCCCTTGGGAGAGATGCGGCAACTGGAAGGGGTGTGGTGTTTGCCACCGAGGCTTTACTTGCAGAATATGGGAAGTCTATCACTGGGATGACATTCGTTATACAGGTAAACTTGTCTGCTACTGTGATAACATTGCTATTATCAGAACTCAGAATTCATCATCATCAACAAACACTTTATCCCATCTATGATTGAATCAGCCGCATGCATTCTGTATCTCCTGGTTGATTTCACATTAATGAATTATTGAATTGATGATTGAAACTTCACGCCAGGGCTTTGGAAATGTTGGCTCCTGGGCTGCAAAACTGATCCATGAGAAAGGTGGTAAGGTAGTAGCTGTGGGAGACATCACAGGTGCTATTAAGAACGCCAACGGAATTGACATTCCAGCTTTATGGAAGCACAAATCTGAGACTGGTGGCTTGAAGGACTTCCAAGGTGGGGATGCTATGAACTTAGAGGAGTTGCTTACGCATGAGTGTGATGTTCTCATTCCTTGTGCCCTTGGTGGCGTCCTCAACAGGTGCATTTCCAACTCCGCTCAAATACTGTACGTAGTTCACGTTTTTGGAATTATTGGTTTTTTCATAGAGGTTTTCCCTTCATTTTTCCAGGGAAAATGCTGCTGATGTAAAGGCAAAATTCATAATTGAAGCTGCAAATCACCCAACTGATCCAGAAGCTGATGAGGTAAAAACACACTATCGTCAACTCTGTATCAACAGTGAACATCTGACACAGCAACTGCTTTTATAATTTTATTCCTGTAGTCATCTTTTATATCGAAATGGTGCATGATATACTACTTTGTGATCAACATCGAATAGATTTTGTCAAAAAAGGGAATTGTCATCCTTCCTGACATATATGCCAACGCTGGAGGAGTTACTGTGAGTTACTTTGAATGGGTCCAGGTAATTTGGATTCAAGAAATAAATGGAGGATCATGATTCTTTACCTGCTTGTTGTTACTTCCATGTGATGCATAACTCTCTGTTGTTCATCTTTCTTTCTTCAGAACATCCAAGGATTCATGTGGGAAGAAGAAAAAGTAAATCGGGAGCTTCAAAGGTACATGACAAAAGCTTTCAAAAACATAAAAGAAATGTGTCAAACTCATGACTGCAACCTCAGAATGGGGGCTTTCACATTGGGAGTCAATCGTGTTGCTCGAGCTACTACATTAAGGGGTTGGGAAGCCTAACCAAGGATACTAAACATGCTGCGAATGCTTTTTTCCACCAAGATAAGAAGAGTTCGATTCTTCCACTTTATCTGCAGTACTTTTATCATACAAACGCTTCCTAGATTCATGGGGATTGTCAAAGTTTAAAAATAGTTTACAGTATCAGAGATGTAATAATCGTGATTGCACGGTCATATTGACGAGAGAATGTTGATTAATACCCAGGAATGGTTTCAAATTAATTTTCAAATTGTAGCAGTTTGGGAAAAAAATAATGAAACTGTAGTCGTTTGACCTGCCTACCATATGTATCCCTTTTTTTAATCTCTTCTTTTTATTGGATTAATGTGTTTCCTTCTCCATTGATTTGTCTTGGATAGATGGACTCAGTTTCTATTCATCCAATGTACAGATTGCCCACTTTTCTTTGAACTCATTTGTAATGGTAAGATTAATGTGTTTCCTTTTGATTTGATTTGTTTTGGTTAGATGAACTCAGTTGCATATTGAAGATCTTTTTAACTTTGCAAATTAGAAGTTGCTTAGTAACAGCTTAAATTGATGCAAGAAAATTAGCTTAAATCTAGTCATCCATCTAAATTAAATGACTAACAAAACTTTATTCAACCATCCTTGAAATTCAAAGGCTCATATTAACTTGAGCTGAACAAACAATTCCTAACAAACATTCATAAGAGGTAAATTAAAGAAAATAATAATGCATAATATTTTATTGGAGGCAAAGAAAAAGATCCATCTTCGTTTCTCTGTGTTCATGACTTTAAGCATTTCCATTTGCTTGTTGATAGATGATTTCATTTATGCAGTTTATAAAATTAGAAGAAATGTTTTCAAGGAGAAGAACAAAGAATAAAGATAGAACAAGATTAGGAGGCCAAGTATAAAGCAGAAAGCATGGCATATTCATTTCCTCTTTCCTTTGGGCATCTTCATACAACTCCCCCAACAAGTAGCACTCACATATACAAAAAATTGATCACAACCTATGTATCATCACTTGTCTTCTTAGCCTCGTCACCCATCAAAGCCACCAAAATTAGCATGGCAGATTCAGTCATCTCCTTCATAGTTGGCAATCTTCTAAACGTTGCCAAAACTGAAATCGCGTCAATGATAGGCATCAGGAAGGAGTTGGAGGCTCTCCACAGCGAATTCTCCGCCATCCAACGATTTCTTCAAGACGCAGAGATAAGGCAGATCAAGGACCATGCCGTGAAAGATTGGCTGCAAAAGCTCAAATCTGTGGCCTACGACGTTGATGACATTGTGGACGAATGGAGAATCAAATGCAGAACTTCAAACGTTGAAGTGAGCAATTCCTCCTCTCCTTTGGTTTCATGCTTGTTGCACCCCAAGCAATGCCTTAAATTTGTATACACAGTCAAAGATGTAAAAGAGAGGTTAAAACAAATAGCAACCGAAAAGGAGAGGTACCACTTTCGCGAGCTCCCAGCGCGAGAAAAGAGAAATATTGATAGAAACACAAACTCTTATGTAGAAGAATCTAGTGTAATTGGTCGAGATGAAGACAAGCAAATAATAATAAAAAAACTCGTAGACCAAAACTTGGTTTGTGGGGAAGAACATGTACCAACCATGTCAATAGTGGGTATGGGAGGGTTAGGGAAAACAACACTAGACCAATATGTATACAACGCACAAAAGGTGGTCGACTGTTTTGAGAAGCGGGTGTGGGTGTGTTTCTGAAGACTTTAACGTGGAAGTGATCATGAGAAACATTGTTGAAAATGGAGGTGGGAGTTGTTCGGAAGTGACCCAAGTTGAGGTCTTGCAACGAAAGGTAGTTGAATTGCTTGGGGGCAAGAAATACCTCCTTGTATTAGACGATGTCTGGAACGAAGCTTGGTTGAAGTGGGAGCCATTGCAGCGGATTCTGAACCGCGGGGCAAATGGTCGTAGGATAGTAATCACTGCAAGAAGTAGAGCGGTTGCAAATGCTGTTAGGAGTGTATATACGCATGATTTGGAACTCTTGTCCCTCGATAAATGCTTGACAATTTTCAAGAGTATAGCATTCGAAGGGGGAGTGATCAAGACTACGAGGAAGTTGAGGATATAGGCGAAAAAATTGTGGAGAAGTGCAAGGGTCTACCTCTAGCTGTCAAAACTGTGGCAAGTGCAGTAAGAAGTAGGAGCCCAACAAAAGAGCAATGGGGGGCATCCTCAACAGCGAGATCTGGGACTTGCCCATGTCGGAAGAGGTAGGCATTCTACCTGCTCTGATGTTGAGTTACACCGAGTTGCCCTTGGGACTAAAGAGTTGTTTTAGCTATTGCTCCCTCTTCCTAAAGGACACGGTTTTGAAAACAGATTTGTTGATAAAATTGTGGGCAGCTCAGGGTTACATTAAGAACGACAGGCCGGAAGAAGTAGAAGCTACCGGAGAGGAATACATCAATGAGCTACTAGATCGTTCTTTACTCCAAGAACCTAAGAAAGTTAAGTTTGGCACCAAAATAAGAAGTTGCAAGATGCACGACCTGGTGCATGACTTAGCAAAATGGGTGGCCAATGGCGAGTGTCATGCCATAACCGAATGCAAACTATTGAGCGATGGCGATGCTCGCCACTGTTTGCTCTTCAAAAGTGTATTTCTGGAGAAACACATCACTTGGGCCGGCTTCGAGAACTTACGAACTCTCATCATTTACTCACCCCTTCCACAGATCCATGTGCAAATTGGCATGATCAAGCACTTGAAAAGAGTCCGTACATTGAGCTTGTCAGGTGGTTTGGGGATTGACAGGTTACCTGGGCTTGGGAGCCTGGTTCAGTTAAGACACCTGGACTTGAGTGGGACAGGGATTAGATATGTACCGAGGTCTATAGGCAACTTGAAGGAGCTTCGGTACTTGGACTTGTCGTATACAAGAATTAAAATATTGCCCAGAACATTGGCTTCCCTTCCTCACTTGCATACGCTAAACGTAAGATTTTGCTTCCATCCCCGCAATCGTTGGGATAGACCATTCCCCAGATTTATCTCTGAAATGAAGAGCTTAGTTCATTTTCATGCTGACTTAACAGACTTATTTGATGGGCGCTTGCCTCATACTAAACCGCACAAATTCTTGTGAACGACATAGTTTGGGAATTTTGTATGTTCTGTCGACATCTTCGTCGTCACGATGTAGGGTTGTGCTGTAAATATAGTGGGGAACTTTGTTCCGGTGCAATGTTGTGCTGCATTGATAGCTGCTTCAAGAAGATTTGGAGAGTTCGCTGTGTGTGCTTTGTTGTCTGGGTGCTTTCTTGTTCGATGTTTCAGATTTTCCACAATTGAGATGATGTCATTTTGTGTACCAATGTCTTTGTATTACATACACTCTTACTGTTTGACGTGCGAAAACATGAATCCATTATCACCTTGTGATTTTCATTATGATGGTTTTATAATAATCTCATAATGCTTGAAATAAGCCGCATATAATCATGTCCTTTCTATTGCAACTATGTCAATGAAAATGATACCTAGATGGATTATGAATCTGATAGGTATCGAGATAGATGAAATGCTCAGTTTTTTGAAGGCCTGCCCAAGATATATCCTCAATCAGAAACCTCCTGTATGCAAATAAATCAATCTCAGAGCACTCAACACATCAAGAATAGAAAAATAGAAGGTAATTGGAATGGGCACAGTGCCAAAATGACGGAGTTTTACCGTGTCCAAAATGAGTCGGATCCAATTTAACCAACCGATTATGATCTGAGTAAAAATAAACTAAATGTGGGTATTGCTACGTTCGACCCAGCGAGCGATAAAAACTATAAATTAATGATATAAATAATCTTTTTAAAGTTAGTACTAAATTATCATTAATAATTATTAAATTTATAACACATCAATCTTAATTTTTGAATTTTTTATTATAATATAATATTTCTTTATTCAAATATATATTTTTTGAAAAAATTAATTTTATACTAATTGACATGAAAAAAACTAAAAAACAAAAAAAATAACGACACCACCACCCGCCCCTAAATAATAAATTAAATAAGCTTACTACCAAGCATTTAACAATAGGATTTCCGACTTGATCGTGTAGAAGAATTCGTGCAACTAAACCGGCAAGTTGAGAACAAGTGAAATCACAATCTCAGATAGACTGTTCCGTGTGTTAAAGATAATGAGAACTGAGAACCGCATACGCCTTAGGTGGTACTTGGAGTCTCATCTTGCCAGGTTGCCTGCCACTGTTTGTCATATAGAGTGGTTTCTTCAACAAGTTTTCTCAATTTTTCAATGTCTTCATTTTTCCTGATCAGGAGCACGCCAGTCACAGCAATAAACAAGAGTGTTTTGCACACAAAAATTCCCATTTGATCAACAAGGCCAACCCCTGTCAAGCTATCAACAAAGTAAGCCATGAAAAAGCCTATCATGGCAGCTCGACCTGTGCCAAGAAAAAGAAAAACAGTATGTGATTTGCAGACCACATTAAACTCAGAGAAGTGAGGAAAAGGACATGAACAAACCATTTAGCGGCTCTGCTTCAGGGAGGTGGAACCTTTTGATCCATGCCCACCAAGGAATAAAGGAGGTGTCAAATACTACGGTTCTTCATTGGTTGCAGATTCTGGATTCTTTTCAAGCCATTTTTTTCCTTCTCACCTCTGAAATTTGCATCAATTATAGGTATAAGAAACAGATGAATCAATGTTCTATGGATCCTAAAACATGATGTAGCAATAATATGGAGTAAATTAAAGCATAAAAACGGTAATTGTTTATGCATAGTTCTAGTATAAGAGAAAGATCCAATATTGGTGCACATTGGAAATGAGGAAAAATAACAAAAAAATTTGTCCTTCATCTCCTAAGAACATAAGAACAGCAGACTCAAGAAACATGACCAGAATTGAATGGAACAAGCCGAATGAAAGTGATACCAAGTACCATGACTGCCCAAGATGAGACACACTGCAACATTACAACCAAGCATTTTAGCAATTTCCCTGTAGGCGACCCCTTGCAACAATGCATAAAAGTTTGGCATGATGACTCCCCCAATTCTCTTTCAAACTCCAAGGTTCTCTCTTTCATACTATAGAAAGTACAATATAGAATAACAAATTTAGTAGTTAAACTGTACTCGATAAGAGCCAACAATTGCCAAATCAATGAGAAAACATGGAAATCATGCCTCACTGTGAGAGACAGTTACACCGGGGAGTAAATGGATCAGTGCAGCAAAGCCGCGGCAAATTGGGAGAGTCACTTGAATCCATCCAAATTACATATTACAGTATAACAATGTACATCAAAGAAGGATTCATTGTTAAAGCACAAATCTTTCTCCCAACAAATCGTAAGTTCAACAGCAATAAAAAACTCCAAAAATATATATATATACACCCAAAAAAGTGAGAGAGAGAGATGAAAAGATGCACCATCTCACCAGCGTCAATGGCAGCATCCCAATCAATCTCCCCATCCTTGGAGAACTGGGTCAGGTCCCAAGTCCCTCCCACCCATCTAGCATCCTTAAACATTGGCACCTCCCCCACTCCGGCAGCTCCATTCACAGATTCCAAAGACTCCACCTCTTTGCTCCTTCCACCGCAGCAGCAGCAGCAGGAGCCACTGCCCCGCCACCAGTCTCAGCAGCTGCCATCCTGGTTCTCAACACCCCCCCCCCTCTCTTCATGAGACGCAGGGGTGGAGCATGCCTGCGTGTGAAAAGATGAGGACTTGCAGTGAAGGAAGACAAAGAAGGTGTGCAAGAGAAGAGAGCCATGGCTGGCATTGTCCCTGATATTGAAAGAGCTCTAAGCTTTGTTACTACTAAAACTACTACTACTATGGAGAAACAAGCAAATTTTTTCTATGGTATGTACCATTTTCTCTAATCTTGATAGCTCTGTTAGATGCTTGCGTGTGTGTGATGCAAATATTGTCCTCAAGGTTCCCACCAGCTATGTTTGTTTGTGGCTTTTAATTGTTTTGCTGGTGTGAGTGTTCGATAGCTCTGTTAGATGCTTGCGTGTGTGTGATGCAAATATTGTAAGCTCGCCCGCCGCAAAAAATTTGTAAGCTCACTCTGCTTCATTTGTAGAAGCTGGCTCTTGAAATAGGTACATAACTGTAAAGCTTCTTCCCAATTTTGTACAAATTCTACGGCGTTAGACATGACCTGTTCACAACTTTATGTACTTGTGATCTGATCGTTTTCTAATATTATTTGAAGTATATCAATTTGCACCATTCTAAACATTTATGTTTCAATCTTTTTTCACTGAACAGTACAATACATCAGTGACATTATTCCATATTTGTACTAAATACTACAATACATCCATGAGATATGCTTGCAGTAAACAATGGGAAGAATACATTATTAGCACAACCTTATTATTTCCTCCCATAAATGGAGCTTAGCTTAGCACAACCTTGTTTAAGAGAGTTGAGTGGTAGAGTCATATGCCACCCCTGCCTCCCAATTGCTAGGAATCACGTTGCTCAAGTGCACCCATTTCTGCTCGCTTTCACTGCTCACTTGGATCCTCAGATTAAGACTACCTTTCGGTGGGTTGGCCATGTCCCAAACTGCTCCAAAGGCCCTCCTCATCCCTCTCCACTCCTTGCAATCCTCCTGCTCATTACCACATACATGAAGAATGTCTTGTGAATAACAGGTTATGTCATATATGGGTAAGCTCTGGATTAATTATATATTAGTTGTTCAGACTTCAGTGACTCAAAGTATTGGTTAATAGTTTATCATACGAAATATAGGAGAGCCTTTTTAGTTACCTGCCAGAGTTCGACTGCTGCCACATCATTTTGGCCTGCTTGGTACAACACCACAATGGCAAGGTAGTCTGGATATTTGCTGTGCTCATGGACCTTGAACATAAGGTTGTACCCTGGGTACTGGCATGGTATCCTGCATCAACATCAATCACTTTTATTCAAAAAACCCAATTTCAACCAACCAATGATCTAATGTTTCTTTGTGCTCAAAGGGTAGCTGTATATGCTATAACGTAGATACATGCATGTATAAATTTGCAATGTGATATTACGTGTTAGTTATTTTGTGATCGTATTGAAGGGATGATGTCCTATCACGTTCCGAATTGAGGCCTCAGTTGCTTACCTTCTGTATTCAATGTCAATTACACCGCAGGCCATGAGCTCGGCAGCCATGCTGGGCTGCGCGGCGAGCTTGGCGTAGGCGCTGGGGCTAAGGATGAAGTCGGTGTTGTCTCCTGCACCGTGGTCGGTCACGACGATCTTGACGCCGTCGGAGCTGCAGAATTGTGGGTTGGTGCACCTCAATTGGTAACACCCTCCACATCCACACCCACCCTTGAAGAGCTTGGCAACTGCTCCCACATCTCCCCCATTTATGTTCCTTCCATAGTCACCATACCCACATGCTCCTTCTGTGTTTGTTTTCCGGCAAAAACATAGATAGTCATTGTCATACTAGTTATATATAATTTTTTTGCATTCCTAACATATTAAGATTATCGTTATTCACAAACAGTTGATATATCTTGCTCGATTCAATTGCAAAAAGAGATGGTATATGGAGTGTGTGATGGTAAGAGAGATACTTGGATTGCCCAAGCAATCTGGGCTGCCATAGTAAGTGGCCCTGGAAGAGGTGAAGCTATCTTGGGAGCTGCACAGGGCTGGTAGGAGAGCTGTAGTAATTGACATTATGTAAAAGAAACATAGTGAATGCCCAGCCATTTGAACGTAACCAAAATAGTGTAGCTAAGGAAGATTTGGAAAGTGAAGAAATTGAAGACCATGGGATAGTGAGGAGATATGCTGAGAACATAGAATATTTATAGAGGGTGAAGACCAGAAATCAAAGTGTAGTTCAGAGGAAATACATTTTTGGCGTGAAGACCAGAAATCAAAGTGTAGTTCAGAGGAAATACATTTTTGGAGCTGGGCAAATATATTTCAAACATTTAACGGAAATGCCCAAGTGGTAGAACTAAATTATATAGATTAATGTAATATAAGGTAAAAGAAACCTGCCCTGCTGTTTTGTTTATTAGGTAGAGTCATTAAACAACAAAAGCCTTTCATATATTTGATCTCTACTTGGTAGGTTACAGTGATATTATCTTTGTTTTAGTTCTTATTTAGCTATGTTGCTCATCAAAATTACATGGAATCCAGTACTGTAACACTTTTTTTCCCCTTTTCCTTCTTAAAAAGTGCTTTACATCAGCAGAAGATAATAGCAAACGATATCATTGCTGTCATTATATTTTTATTTGTTTCAAAAACTAACAAAGCAGTGATTGTTGAGAGCTTCCCTCGATCATTCCTAGCTGATCGTCTGCTGCTGTCAAAAGGAACTCAACATTCAGTGACATTTGTGCTGTTTGGGCTCTCTTTAGTTCTCAAAATAATAGAGCCATCTTCTGCTGCTGTCAAAAGGGACTCAACATTCAGTGACATTCGTGCTGTCTGGGTTCTCTTTTGTTCTTAAATAATAGAGCCCTATGCATCTCTGTCTTGCTATGAAACCATCCACCTTAGGAAGTCTCTTCAATCCCCACAATGCAACCATTTTTTGCAATGCTACTAACGCATCCCAAGAATATGGATTAAAAAGACAGGACATTGTCCTTGTGGCCACATGTTTGACGATTTGCTTGCTCATGTCAATGATAGGAGACAACCATATCATGATTTCCTCTCCACTTCAACGAGTGGCAACAGTGATGATATTGCATGATACCGTAGAAGCCTCTCTCACACAAACATTATATATTCAACAAGAGCTTTCCTCATCCAGCTAAACCTTGCATTCATATGTGATTTGGTTCCACAGAGTTGTTGGTGAAGGCATTAGCCACAGTGGTGGTTATCACTGTCTAGAAGCACTTACGGGAGCTTTTCCACCCTCACCCAACAAGTGTAACATGTATGTTGGAAGGATGATGAAACTGCCATCATGGCCAAGCACTTGTTGGTCTAGTTTAATCCATTGAGTGAAAGGTTGATCTGTGGACTTGTGAGCAGCAGCTGTACTGAAAACTGAATAGATGTACTTTTCTTCACCTTGAGTTTACATGCACTTTATCAACATCTACTGCCATCCAACAGGAGAAATTTGGACATTTAGGCTTAGTATTTGCTAATGGGGGTGAATCAGTTACATGCTTAACAGAGATGCATCATATTTTATGTTTAAAATGTATTGTTTTCATACGTGCTCATTGCATATGGTAGGAACATACAATGGGACTGTAAAACAAGTGTCCGGTAGATTGCAACATTGGCGGAAAAGACACATTGGTAGGAGCCAAGTTGGCTCTGGCAATAGCGGCTTGTATTTTCTTTATATCTTGGGGAAACACTATCGAATTAAAGATATTTCATTTGACATATTAAACTTCTATGCTCTTACGTTACAGAGAAAACATATGCACATTACATTTTTAATATACAAACTCCAATGCTTACAAAGAGATAACACGGTGAATCAGATTGACAATTTTACACTCTTTAATAATGTTAGCAGTGAATTGAAACTTCAAAATTTAGTCAGCTGTGTTTTATCAGATTAAGATCGATAACGAGAGAGTAAACCATAGAGAATTACTGTACCTGGCACAATGGGAGATCTATCTCATTCCCAAAAATACAGCACAGGATTGACGCCCAAGGCCTAGTTTCCTGGCTCTTGTCGGTCGGTAAGAGTCAGTGTTCAAAAATCCTTCTTCAATTATAAAAAGAAATCGTTTCCTGGATTGAAAACCAATGCCAATGCCAACTTAAAGAGTTGGCAAACCAAAAGAATTGCTTGCACCATAAAGATATATTGGCACAGATGTACTGGAAGATGCATCTCACTTTCAATGACGATTAGACCTATCATGATCCGAACAGCAGATGCATCTTTCCCGGTTTCAAGGACAACTTTGCTTGGATAAATGGTCAATATTTTATTTCCTTCTGGCATCTTGAATGTGGAACATAAGCTGAAAAACAATATATTTGCAGAGAATTATGTCATGAGGACTGCAAAACCAAGTTATGTAGCGGACACCAACTCACCTTAGTTCCCATATAAAACGTCAATAAGATGCCACCAAGCGTATTCAGCCCTGAATAGAAATTTCAAAAGGAATATTAGAGCTCAACATCTTTTGCTGGAAATAGTGAACACTAATGCCTTTCTAATACCGTCTTTATGAAGCAATTTAGAAACGAACAAATTCAATCCTCCAACTCCAACGACAAAGCCCACAAGGTTTGCTCCCTGTTATAACAAAAAACATAATTTCCTCATGACAAGTAAAAAACTTTCATCATTGGAAAGGACAGATTTTCAACTAAAGAAAAGGTACCATGAGACATGTAATGGTAGCAGCACCAGCAACTGCACTAAGTTCACGCAAAAAGAACTCGCCAATAGCACTGCCAGCCTGATAAAATAATATTTGTCAATAGGAAGTTTGCAGACGCTACTGAAAGGACAAAAAATGACACTGCAATTGATAAGAAACGGCATCAGAGACATAAATTTGAACCAGATGCAAAGGAGAAAGTCTAACAGCTTATTTCTTTTTCTGTAAGAAAAAGAACTCACCAAGCACCATGTAATTGCATGAGGTAGACCAAAGAAATCGAAAGCCAAACAACTGACATGCCTCGCCTTGTTAGCCCAAACCATGATCTCAAGGAATTTGCCCAATGGGTAAAACAAACCAAACACAGCAGTAAGAACAGGCAAGTTTCCACGAAAATTCCTCCATTGTACATCAGAAAGATCCTGCAAAGAGCTATGGATCAGAAATCCAATATAGAGAAATAACAGAACCACTCCAACTAGCTACCACCGCAGGTAGATTACTAAAAAACATCAGAACTCTATCAAGCTATTTCCAGCGCTTGATACTCAAATCATTCGTGGTTGTGGGGAAAAAGTGGAACACCATTAAAGAAATGTATCAGTTTCAACAAACACTATTCAACTAAGCATCCCTCAAGTAAGGCAGATCTCGCGATCATGCACTACATAAAGGATGAAAAATAAGGTCAAGCTGTAAGGCTTCGCTGTAATCCGCATGCAAAGGGCAAGTTAAGGGCAGTTAAGAACTTTTTCCAGGTGAACTAAAGATTGCATGTTACCACCTTTAATGCATATACAAGACTAAAAATATATCAAATTGCAGCCATATCATCATCCTAAAGCAGGAAATGAAACTGATTACACTTCCAACATATATTATACCGATTTGATATCCAACCACTACGCAGTCCGCAAAGGCTTCCCAAGTGATCTGCAAACGCCAGAAAAACCAAATTTTTTGTTGACATCATTACACTAACAAAGACATGATCAAGGATTATACCGATCCAAGATTGGTATAATAAAAAAAATGGTACCACTAGAGAGTTGGAGGGATCGGATGATGACAACGGCGTAGAAAGAAACAGCATAGAGAATGATGAACAGGAGCTCCCATCTTTTCCACGAAATTCCCGATCCCATCTCCTTTTCCTACCTCCATCAAACAATGTCAGAACCCCATTCCGATCAAACCAGTCCCAATTGCCAAATTCCAAAACCATAACATCCGAAAAAGAATGAACCTTACGAGCGGCACCTCTAAAAAAGCGGCGGCGGCGGCCGGCCGGCGGCGGCGAGGTTGGCTCCGTACGCCGGCGGCGGCGGGGGAGGGCGGCCGGCCGGCCGGTCGGCGGGGTAAGGGATATGGAAGCTGATTTGTGAATTTCCGATAATACCCCTTCTTAATCAGCAGAATCATCTGTACATAATTGTAATAAGGAGATAAAAATTTAAATTACAAAATAACAACCTCAAAAATCGCAATCAGAGGAATAACATTCTTAAAAAATAATATCATTAATTTTATTTATTCGACTCGTTTGTCCAATCATTCACACAATTTTGATGTTTTATGTGTAAGCAGCTTTTTTGGATGATAAAATATCAGTAATTTTTTCATATTAGGACCATGTTTAGTTAGCATAAAAATAATATAAATAATATGAAGCTCTTAAAAACACTCAACCTTACTAAAACTAATATTATCTTATGTACTTATTTTATATAAAATAAGTACATATTTCATGTGCACATATATTATAACCAATCATAATTACAACTAATTCACTTTCTCTCGAGTGTAAAAAACTTTGCCACCCTTTCTTACTTTTAGAAACTCCGGAAATTGAAATTGACTCGGTATGAAATAGATCCGAGTTGACTCTTAGTCAATTTATAGCTATTTATATTAAATTTTTATTATATAAATAATAATTTATATAAAATTAGTCTATATTCTTTTTTTTAGCATTTGAGATTAATAAATATATAATTTAAATTATTTAAAGAGATTGATTTATCCAATTTAAAAGAAAATTAATATATTTTGTTAACTTTTATGGTTTTCATTGATAAGTCAATTATAAAATCACTCAATTTGAATTTGATTTAGCAACCAATAGTAGAGTTAAGTGTCTTGAAGAGTTTTTGAATTAAAAGAGAGTTTACGAGACT
>JAURVB010005185.1:0-19621 GCA_033002965.1 Piper betle
GATAATTAGTCTATAATAATCAGTTTGTCTAAAGTTTACATACAATATTAGGAATATTATAAGTTCGGGCAAACTTTGAATCAAATAGCATGTAACGACCCGCCCGATCAGAGTCCGAGCCAAGTGTCACATAAGGACCCAAGAGAAGAAGATGATTGATATAACAAAATTAAATTAGATTCCTTAAATTGTAACACGATAGCCCTTTAATTAATTAGGACAAGCTTCTTCACCAAAGATAATTTATCATGCAATTAAGTAAAATTAGCTACATGAAAAGAAAATAATTTATTTAAGCAAAACCAAAATTAGTTCGACTATACTAAGCAAATAAGTAAATATGAATCTAATTCCTAAGCCAAATTATTAAAATAATTTCAAGAAAGAAATCAGTTCTACTATCATGCAATCAAATCCCATGAAAAAAATAAACAAACATAATTAAGTCTATAATGGAGCCTACTGACTATCTCCCTCCAAGCCCAAAAACTCAATGTAAGTGCAGGACAATGGGCGTGACCCACTATCATGGTTGCATAAATCGGAATCGGAATCGGAATCGGTTTTCCAGTGAATCGGAATCGGAATCGGAATCGGTCTGAATCGGCCAGGAATCGGTTCAGTTGAATCGGTCCAAATTAATTTAATCAGTTATATATAATAATTTGACAATTTATAATATAAATATATTAAAATTAAGTATTGATGTTATTTTGATATTATTCTGTGTATTATAGTTTTTGATATTTTTAAATATTTTTAAGATTTTTTAAATTATTTCGAATTAATTATTATTTTTGACTCGAGTTAGACTCGAGTCAACTTTTAATTACAAGAATGCCACCGTGCGATTTTTACCCCCCGCCGCCACCGGCGGCCCGGTCGAGCGGCGAGTCTCGCGGCGGCGATGTCGGAGGATGTCGGCAGCCCGGTCGATGTCGGCAGCCCGGCCGGACGAACCGTCGGCGGCCCGGAGCCGGCGGCGGAGTCGGCGGCGATTCGTGCGTGCCCGATTCGGTCCGGCCACGGGTGGGCGGCGACGTTGCGAGGTCGGCGGCGAGGTCGGCAGCCCGGTCGGCGGCGAGCGCGGAGTCGGGGCCGCACGGCGGAGGCGGAAACCGGGCGGCGGCGGGCGGACGAGCGGCGGCGGTGTCGGGGGAGCGGGTTTGATTTTAGGTTTTTAAAATCCAAATTACCATTTTACCCATGCTTAAATAATTTAATAAAAATCATACCTAGGGTATTTTGGTAATTTCCTAAAAAAACCGATTCCGATTTAAATCGGCCGATTCCGATTCCGATTTAAATCGGTCGGAATCGGCCCCGAAATCGGATCGGCGCGACGCCGATCCGATTTAAATCGGCCGATTCCGCACCCGAATCGGCCGGATTTCCACAACAACCCGATCCATATCCAACACGTGAAATGTCGAAGCCTTACCTTCGCCTAACGCATCATGAGAACTAATCAATTTTATTAAATTTATTAAAGTAATACGTACCTGTATGTGTGCAACGAACTGCTATATACTTGTAAAACCGAAACAAATATACTTTAACACAGCACGTATATTTTGACAAATACATGGATTTCATGAATGCCAATAATCTATAGGCATAAAATCTGCAATCTATTCTTAGGTAAATATTTAACTAACATACCAAATCAAACTATATATGTAGCTTATCGCACCACCAAATATATGCACCAATAGGTGGGCATCGGTCGGACGGACGTCGGACAAAATATTGTCCGCGTTTGTCCGAAATTTTATCGGACAAAACTTGTCCGACCGAATTAATGTCCGACTTGTCCGTCGGGCCCGGGCAATGTCCGTGGACCGTCCGAAATCAAAACCAAAACTTCTAAAACCCTAACCCAGAAACACTGTTCATAGGGCGCGCGCGCCGCCGCCGCCCTCCGCCGTCGCCGCCCTCACCCACCCTCCCCTTGCCTCGGCCGAACCGCCACCGTCTCTGCTCCGCCAGCCTCCGCTCCGCCAGCCTCCGCTCCGCCCGCCTCCGCTCCGCCCGCCTCCGCTCCGCCCGCCTCCGCTCCGCCAGCCTCCGCCTCCGCCCGCCTCCGCTCCGCCAGCCTCCGCTCCGCCGCCTCCGCTCCGCCCGCCTCCGCTCCGCCCGCCTCCGCTCCGCCCGCCTCCGCTCCGCCAGCCTCCGCTCCGCCCGCCTCCGCTCCGCCAGCCTCCGCTCCGCCCGCCTCCGCTCCGCCCGCCTCCGCTCCGCCCGCCTCCGATCCGCCAGCCTCCGCTCCGCCCGCCTCCGATCCGCCAGCCTCCGCTCCGCCCGCCTCCGCTCCGCCCGCCTCATCTGCCTCCGCTGGACCGCCACCATCTGCTCATGTCTCCGCCTCCCTCTGCGCGCCGTGTGAAGATCCACCGCCGCCTCTTGCTGCCGCCCTCCCCGCCCAGCTTGCGCCGCTCCAGCCTCCACCGCCGCCTGCCTCGCCGGACCGCCACCCTAAACATCTGCTGCTGCCTTCCTCGTCTGCCCTCCCTCCGCCGCCGGACTGCCGCCGCAGCACCGCCAGACTCCGTCGAACCACCGCCGCGGCGCCGCCAGACTCCATCGAACCACCGCCTGTTGCCGCCGTGTATATATCACTTAATTTATCTTAAATTTAGTTTATTTTATATTTAGGATTAATTACCGCCGTGTATATATCACTTAATTTATCTTAAATTTAGTTTATTTTATATTTAGGATTAATTATTATTATTTTATAAGGTTAGATTATTTATACTTAGATGATAATGTAAAAAAATTTATTCTAACAAAATTGTACAGTGATTGAGCTATAAAAATTTGTACAATTATTTGGTGAAGGAAGTTTGCATCTTAGAAAGAATAGGTACTGTCAAAGATTGTTGGAGAATAGCTACTTATGATGTTATCTCTTTGCTTCCCTTGCTATACTTAGCATTTTGATAATTGTTAGAGAATAACAAATTTAAAAGATTATTTTCTGTTGAGGGATACAAAGATTGAAGGATGGTGAAATTTTTGTTGAGATTAATTTATAAAATCTATTTTTTATACCAAATTTTAGTTTGTTTAAAGTCGTAGTTTTCGAATCTGCTTTTTCTTCGAAATATTTCGTTACTTGAGACGTTGGTACTTATTAAAGAATGAAACTAGCGCACCTGATTAACTGTTCACTTACATTTGCATGAGAACAAATGCTTTCTTGCATAACAAATATCATATACTATTGGTGATATAATTGAAATTTTGAATATTTCATCATTGGCTTTACTTGTCATCTTTTTATGTTATTTCATACAGGAGATTGTTGAGTCTTAACTCTCAAAGTATTTATAGCTTATAATAAGAGTGACTTTTATCCTATGTATGTCATTTTTTATTATTTAAGATATTAAATATCAATTTTATGTATGAACTTAATTAATTTACTATATATTACATTTTAAAATTTTTATAAACTATAATATTAGCCTTACAAATGTTGAAAATATTATATTATTGATATAAAATATCAGTCATTCGGTCGGTCATTCGGTCGGACAAAGAAATGTCCATGTTTGGTTTGTTTTAATTCGGTCGAATTCGGTCGGTCAAATTCGGTCGGACATACTTCGGACTTCGGACAGTCGGACCAATTCGGACGTCCGCGCCCACCCCTATGCACTAATGACTAATTTCAAAATATTTAATTATAATATCATGAACCATAATTAATACTTTTGAGTAGATCTATCATCGTTAATGAGTTAACCCTTAATTAAACTAAATTAAACAGTTATTACCCAATTCTAAACTAAATCAGATCTAGAACCCATCAAACAAGTAGCTCTGTTCATCTACCCAAACAAAAAGAACAGCTAGATCTTCTTACCAGCGTGAACAAATTAAAATGTCCAGAACATGACCACCCCTGTGACAGAACAAATTTGAATCTGTGCATGCACTGTAGATTAACTAGGTAGACATTTCAGATACCTAGATGCATATATCCAATTCAATCATGCATGCATTTAAATCAAATAACATCTCACATTATCAGAACTCGTTAAATAAACTGACCCAGATTAAAAGACATCAGCTTTAATTAATTAATTAGTGATTTACTGCTAATTTTACTTCATACATGCATAGACCATATCTACAAACAAATCAAGACAGACCATTTATGAAGCGAAGAGACCCATTACAATCCATAAATTACAAGTCATAGAGCACTGTACACCATAATACTATATTATAATCATTGATTAACCAACAGCAGTAATTTAGCTGATCTTTAATGCTTTAACACCGATAGCCCTATAAATTGAATACATGCACCAATATAATCCTTCCCACAATGACACTATTCACTAATCGTAAAAAAACTCAAAGATCGGATGCAACGATATTAATTACCAGACCATGCAAGCACTATTAGCCACTGGAAACAAAGAACCAACCAAATATTGCATCAACCAGACAAAATACGATGGCACGACCGCAATGCAAACCGATGACTACCGGATGCAAGAGGACGACGCTCCAAAACAGAGACAACAAAACATGAAAAATTTCTAAATGTAAATTTATTCATACCATCAAAACTCGCATGTACGCCATGCCATGATCATGAATTTAAAACAAACTGAAAAATAGAAGAAGATAACTTGGTAACTTGGAAGGAAGGAAAAGTAGAGGAGAAGATACAGCAGTGGGGAGAAGGGAAAAGAGTGGAGTTTGTAACGTGGGAGGGGGATTTTTATCGCTTAACTTTTTCTGGGAGAAAATGGACGAGAAAAATATAGGTCAAAAATAATTGATAAATGATAAAATTTTATTAAATAGAAAGGGGATGATCAAATGATCCTTTTTTCTTCTTTTTTTCTTCACTTACTACTACTCTCAAAAAGTTAGTTCTCGGTTAGAGATATAAAAAATATAAATTTAGTATATAAACACCCTTCAATTTCATAGTTATTACATGTGGTAAGCCCAATAAATTACAAATTTCATCTTTCTAACAACTTTCTCCCCAACAATCTCCCTTAAATCGAAACCCAAAAATTTACACGTTCAAAAATTTTACAAATTTGAAAAGTTCACCAGCACGCCAGGGTATACCCTTAATTGACACGGCCGGATCTAAGTTAGGCTCGACCCTCGATTTAACCCAAAAAATAAAATAAAATAATAATAACAATAATAAATAAAACACGGGCTTTACATAGCACATTGTATAAAGATATTAATAGCATGCAAATGACAAAGAGACAGGAGAGAAAGAGAATATTAAAGAGAGACCTAAAACTCGGGTATGGTGATTCGTACTAAATGTATGGTTTATTTTATTACATTCCATCACAGATTACCAACGTATTTTTGAAAGGGCATACACGCAACAAAGATCCATAATTGTCAAACTTATACGATACCCCTTTCTGAGTTTTCATATGGTACGCATTTAATCGATCGTCGTCATCTTGGAACCATATCCAACCCCCATCATCAGTAACCCAATGATAATGGCCGATAACTTGTTTGATATCTTGCGCGTCTTCGTCCTTGTGAAGAAGCCTGTTATGGGTTACATTCTTTGTCACCCATTTCCTATTCCTATAATCTTCCAAGACGAATGCTGTAATAAAATCGTGATCGTGGAAAATAATTGCACGGTGTCCTTCCCATGCTTCTGAGAATTCACTCAGCAAGTAGGGTTTCCCAAACAATTTTTTACATTCTCGTGGCAGCTCAACTTCCATCAACACTTCTGATTCCACATCTAAGTATCTTATCTCCAACGTCAGATACATTAATAATTTCACTTGGAGGTAGATAGCTCGGATCCTCATTGTCTATCCATAGAAGAGTCGTCATGGCTTGACATCGATATAGATGAGGTGCATCCCTTGATAAACAGCAATCAGTAGCCCCACAGTTGGGCAAAAGTCTCCAATCTATCTCCCCAAGAGTAAGCATGCTCAGGTTTAAATATACGTCTGCATCATCAACGTGGGCGCGGCGCAAACAAGTTTTTATTGGTTTGTCGATGGAACATGTTGCATGCTTTTCCATCTGCCCGGAGGCTGTGGGAGCCGAACTCGTCGACGTAATGCTGGGTTCAAGATGTAATAAAACCCGTCTTCTTCATCTCTGATTGCTAACAAGCCATTACAAGATGCTATCATATTGTAATTTTCCGAATCAATATTGTCCGGAAGAACATCATCTTCTTCGGCTTCCTGATTGATGGTAGCCAAGATGAGTATTGGAGATCGACTCATGTGCAAGTTCACAAAGTATGGGCTCGACGGCATGTCGTGCCAAGATTTGGAAAGAGACTTGTATCTCAGCACACCTTCAACAGACATGTAACTTACAATTTCCATCACTATATCCGAAGGAATTATTGGCCGAGTGCTCGATGGGCATGTTGTTAATATTTAATTTGTTCCCGTCGCCGCTCCATTATTTTTAACCTCGGAAACTTCCTTCCAAATATCAATTCCATTTTGGAGAAAATTGGTTATTATATTAAAGATAGAATTCATACTGCAGGTTGAATAGTGCCTCCGCAGGTTCGACAAATCGCATAGAAAGAATCCCTACAAATTAAGAATGTCGATTGTCTGCATGTTGTTCACAAGAACTAAAATATTATCATCTATGAATCATACAATAAGAAAAACAAAAAGAACAGATATATTGATGATCAGGGTACTTCTTAAAAGAGCCATGGCCTATAAATACAATACAGCACATTAACGAAAAAAGGAAAAAACAAAACAAAAGCAAAGAATCACTATGGAGCTTAGATATTCATGGATCCGACAAGTTTATTATAAAATATTTAGAAAATCCAATAATTTATTGCAATATTAATCCAATAAGTTTATTGAGTCTTTATACACGTTAACCTGTGGAATATCTAAAGGAGCTACTAATCAAAAGGAGATCAAACTTACATAAAAAGATGTGGGCAATGCTTGAAACAACTAAACATGCAAATTTGATTAAGAACAACAAAATTCAAAAGTCGACGATAAACACAGATTGACAATCCAATAATGCGTAACAGAAGAAACGGAAGAAACATGGGGAATTAATCATGCACGGCCACCACACTACATATATAACAAACGCAAAACGAAAAAGAGAGGAGCGAACCTGCAACAGACCACCCTCCTCTCTTCTCCCCACAATAAGTGACGAAGTGGGCACGGAAGCGTCTGCAAATCAAGGAGACCGCACAGACCTAAAAATGAACGATTAATGAATCATGAGTTATCATATATTTTATAAGTTAGTCTAATTTTGTCTATTATTTTTTAGTGGAAGGAGACTTGACAAAAAGAATGTCGATGCAAGAGAACAAGAGAAAAAGCATGATAACGAAAGTCGTGTATAATAGAATATCTTTTATATAAAATTAAAATAGTCTTAATTATTTTATTTTTTTATAGTTAAAATATCAGATAATTTATAATTATATTTAAATTAAAATCTTATAAATTTAATTTCGGTCGTTATCATAATTTAAAGGTCAAAATTACTTTCTTCCTAAAATTCTATAAATTCAAGAGAAAATCTCTAAAAAATAAGGGCTCACCGAGTAGAAGGAAATCACCTTCTTTAATACTAACAGATAGATTCTTTTATATAAAAAAATATACAATAGAATGATAGATTAATATACGCAACTTAAATGGTTGCTTCTTTAATTCACTTCTTTTGCGGTACAAAAATCGATGGGCCTCTCTCCCCTGCCCGCGCCTCACTCCGGCTCGTTCACGAGCAACCTAAACAACGAGTTCTGGCCTATCAGACTTAGGTCTCGATTTGTTGTTACTAACGTCTCAACGTTCCTTCTGTCAATTGATGTTGATGATTTAGCATTTAAGCGTCATTACATTTGTACGTATAAAGGAAATTTGCCATGTATATGTGTTCATGGCAGTGGCGATATATAAGCTCTCTAGGTAGAACCTATTTTGCAGAAACTTGTTTTATGTGTATACAAAGCACAAATAACTTACTTTAATCAACGATTTCATAAATTACTTTAAATAAAGAGCCAAAAGAAGATCACTAATGAAAACAACTACAGGTATATATATATATATATATATACATATACATATATAATATTGGGTTTATCTCATATCATAATTAGAGGCAACAGGACCTGGTATATAGGCTAATAAAGAAATCTTATTTTTAAGTTAGATTTTGGATTAAGACAGATTCGTGACACCTTTGCAATGATTCAGGTAGGATACCTAAATTAGAGTCCCCTAAAACCCTCACTATAATATGTTGGCCTAGCATGTGGTGAGGAAATGATTCATAGGGGTGGGCTACTCCGAATTAGAATCTCTTAAAACTTTATTATAAAATGTGGTCATGTCCACATATGAGATGACCTGATTCACGTGGCCAAGGAGGGCCAGCCCGAATTGGAATCTCTAGAATTATAACATGTGAACCTAAGATTTGATGGTGAGGAAATGATTCGAGTGTGGTATGATGTGTGAAGGGGAGATGATTTAAGTGTGGTATAATGTGTGACATATAAGATGAGATGATTTAGGTGGGCTAGGAGGGCTAGCCCGAATTGGAGTTTCCCAGAATTATAACATGCGAACCTAGCATTTGGTGGTGAGGAAATGATTCGGGTATGGATGATGTGTGAAGGGGAAATGATTCAGGTGTGGTATGATGTGTGAGGAGGAGAATTGTTAGTTTATCCTACATCTTTGGAGGTGACCGGTAATGGGAAATACCTTTAATGCCTTGTTCCTTAAGCTAGAGGTGACCGGTAATGGGAAAACCTTATTCTTTAAGCCTTCATTTTTCGTTCCATCATGATGGTCATACGAGGATCCTCCTCCTGAAACTGGTCTTGCTTCATGGGATTTGCCAAGGAAGTCTGCAGCAACCTGCCATGGAAAAAAATGGCAAAACTGACAACATTAATGCATTCCAAGATGAGAACTGGATGCAAATTTATTAAAATGGCGTACCAAAAGACAAAACCGAGAATTAGATGAGTACATAAAAAAACAACCATGTAAGTATATATAAGAAATTTGTACTAAAGAAGAAGAACCTTGTTTGGTGAGGCACAAACAGCATGGGCGCCAGATGTGCCATTGTCTGGAGCAGACGCTGGACTCGAATCAGAAAGTCCACCAGTACAGTTCTGTCAATCGATGATGATTTAGATCACAACTTGCCGAGAAGCATAGAGTTAACAGCGCATATAAGAAAGGAAAATTTGCAATTTCAGTAATCTTGGATCCTTCGAAGATCGCAATTTGAATTGATTTATGGGATGAAAACATGTCAACCAATCGAATCATGCTCCCCTTACAAGATAGCCGAGAATCATAAAAAATGCTTTGCACATATTTATAAGCTCCCCATACAACGAGGAAAGAAACCAAAAATGCATGCAAATCTGAAGAACTTTAGAATCAATGTAGGAGACAAGACCAGATGTCAATAATCAAGTTTTACGAGAATAATAAAAAAATTAAGCAAATTTTTAGAAAGATTGAACATTGTACATAAAGCTGACATGGAACAGATGGGAAAGAAACGTAAAAATGCGCACAATAAAACTCTTCAAAATGAAACATTTTCAACAGTTGCATGACCAATGAACTACAAAATCACAGAGCGAGAAGAACACAAATAAAAATGCACACAAAAAGAGCATTATAGAGCTCGTCAAGTTGAAACATTTCAATGTTAATATAATAATGAACTTATTATAGTGGCGATACAGAAGTTTACTAGGCTTAATCATTTTTTGCAGAATCCTGATATGTTATGTAGACGCACAGAGAAAATTAGAACTTTAATTGATAGTGGTTTAATGGATTTAAATCGCTAAAAAATTAAGAAGAAGAAGATCATGAAAAACAGACGGAGGGGAAATTTCTTATTCTCTTATATAATAATTTCTTATTCTCTTATATAATATTATAATATATATATATAATATTATAAGATATATAATAAGAGTGCGTATTCTATTATAATAGTATGAGATGTTACGGAAAAAAAATGATTTCTTCATAGTATAGTGAAAAAAGAATTTTTATCAAGAACATTCTGTAGTCTTAGTAAGAGGAGGAAGGGTTAAGGATTTACCCGGTGTGAGATATCACATTGTTCGGAGAACCCTAGATGCTGTCGGAGTAAAGGATCGTCAGCAAGGGCGTTCTAGTGCGTTGTAGATTCTTATCCAAGACTTGTATCATTTGATGATGCCATGTGAATCGCTAGAAACATGTGAAGTGTATGGCTAACCCAATCACGAAAGTTTCGTAAGGGGACTGAGCAGGCTACCATGAGACTAAACATCTTCTTTCTAAAGAGATTCGATTCGGAACTATTATATGTCCAAGGTCCAGTATTGAAATCATTTCAGAGGTTTTCCCTTACTTTGTCCGTGTCAAGAAACAATTCGAAATACCTCGACTTTTTTAGAACAGGTTCGAGTCAAATAGCAAGTAGTTGAGTATCTACAATCACCTTGATCAGGATACAAAATCTGTATATACAGATGAATGAAAATTGAATGAATCTCATCTATGATCGGACCAATCCAATTACTCAAACAAATCTATGATTATCATCAATGGAAAGCAAAAGATAACCAGACCAATGACCAAATTTGTGATTAGGGGTGGGCATCGGTCAAACAAACATCGGACAAGTTATTGTCCGCGTGTGTCCAAAATTTTGTCGGACAAAACTTGTCCGACCGAGTTAACGTCCGACTTGTTCGTCGGGCCCGGACAACGTCCGTGGAACAGTCTAAAATTATACCCTAATTATTAACTTTAACCCTACTTATCAGTATAATCCACCGTCGCCGTCACAGCCGCCACCACCCACCCCCGCAGCCCTCTTCGCCGGCCTCCCCCGACCTCCGCCGCCCTCCCCCGACCTCCGCCGCCCTCCCCCGGTCGCCGCCCTCCCCCGCCCTCCTCCCTGCCCTCCTCCCGCCCCCTCCCCCGCCCTCCTCCTACCCTCCTCCCGCCCTCCCTCGCCATCCACCGCCCTCCCCCGCCCTCCGTCGCCGTCCCCCCGCCCTCCCCTTTTCCTCCTATCGGCGCCCTACCCCGACCTCCGCCACCGCCTCGACTCCGCCGCCGCCTACCTTCGCTGCCCTGCCTCCGCCGACTGCCTTTGCCACCGCCTGCCTCCGCCAGACCGCCGCCCTTTGCCTCCGCCGGTCCGTGGGCGGCGCGGCAATGGTTTAGACAGGGAAGAGAAAAGGGCCGGTGGTTTGAGCAATGGCAATATTGTAAATAAGATTTGACTCGAGTCGACTCGACTCCGTCCCGTGTCAATAATAATAACTAACTCAAAATAAATCCTTAAAAAATCCATAAAATAGAAAAAAAATTTATAAAATAAAAAAAACAATATAAAATCATAACGACATGCTTTATAACTAATAACCCACCCAAATTCTATGTAACACGTCCTAACGCGGTAAACGACCTAAAATCAATTTTACGATCCACTATATATAAAAATAAAAAAATAACTGGCATATTAACTAAATTACAAGTAGTTTGATATGATTATTAATGCGAATGTATAGTTCTAAATTCCTAAATATATGAATGACTTTTATCCTTTTTATATGTATGTCATTTTTAGATATTTAAGATATTAAATATCAATATTATGTATAAATTTAATTAATTTTACTGTATATTTATATTTTAAAATTTTTATAAACTATAATATTAGTCTTATAAATGTTAAAGACATTATATTATTGATATAAAATATCGGACATTCAGTCGGTCGTTCAGTCGGACAAAAAATGTCCATGTTTAGTTTGTTTTAATTCGGTCGAATTCGGTCGGTCGAATTCGGTCGGTCAAATTCGGTCGGACATGTTTCGGACGTCGGACGGACAGACAAATTCGGACGTCTCCGCCCACCCCTATTTATGATCAATAAGAACAGAAGAATGATCGCATAAGCAGTACGTGTTCAAGAGGCATACCTTGTTGGGTGGAGTTGTGGACCACCCAGAAAACACCATTTGCAAATCAGGAGATGTTGGAAGAGTAGCTTGGAGACCACTTGCATTCTATCATTTTAAGACCAAAACTGATGAATGTAAGCTTCTTAACATACGAAATAGCGAACTAAAATCTTTCATTGATTCTTCCTGTAGTCAGACTTTGTGAGAAGACGAGAAATTGAAAAAAAATGTTCAAATTGTGTAGCAAAAGACAACCAAAAATTGGTTCAGTGGAGAAAAAGAACCTTGCTTACTGAGGCAAGTGACTGGCCAGAGGTGCCTGCATTGTGTAGAGGAGACGCCAGAGTCGCATCAGAGAGTCCACCAGTGCAGTTCTGCCAATCGACGATGATTTAGACAACTTGCCGACAAGATAGAGCAAACAGAGCATATACGAAGGAAAATTTGCAATTTGATCTAGAGCTCACCATGCTAGTTGACACATCGGTTGGTTGGGAACCACATAATTCTTTAGAACACACAGAATCAAAGACAAACGACATTAACACAAACATTAATATGGCGCTATCTGTAAGAACAGACCAAGGTTACTAATGAAATTGAAGCAAACCGGAAGAACAACAACATCAACATTGTGCACGACTGACAAACATGGAAGAATGCTGCACATAAAAGGCAGAGCCACAAGATTACGAATGAATACACAACGTTTGTAGACAGAGCCACAAGATTAAAAGATTTACAAGTCCCTCGTACAAGAACGCAACCATTGAACAAATGGTACGCATAAACGACATGAAATACATTGCAAAGAAACATAAAAATGTGTACATGAAGACCACAAAACTCATCAAGAAGACACCTTTCAACATCGATATGACTAATAATTCACAAAAGGAGCATAATACAAGCGCAATTACCATGCATGATGCAACAAGAATTAGATTCAAATAGACATATGCAACAAGAGGAAGAGAACTAGTTGAACTTGCAAATTTGATTTAACAATCGAATGAAACAAACGAGAAAGGAAAGTGCTGAAACATTCAACAAGGAAATAAACAAGATGCAAATATGATCAAGCACAACAAAATCAACTTCGACGGCAAGAACGAATTAACAATCCAATGCCTAAAACAACAACAAACCGAAGGCCCATTGCACGGCTTTCTTGCTGCTGCGGAGGTGGTGCGTCGTCGTCGGCAATGGCCACTTCTTTGAAGAGCTCTCTTCTTGTTTGCCGCAATATGTATGCCATAAATGCTCATTTAGGAGCGGGAAAAGTTTTATACGCTTCAATTTGTTTTTAAAGAGTAAATATTACAAAGCCTTTAAAAATAAATCAATTTATCACATATTTTCGTTCCAACTAATTCAACACATCACTAACACTAAACACTCTTTTAAAAAATTATCACATATATAACCTTCTCCAGCGTTAGGCAAACACCCTTAAGTAACCTATTTATTTTCTATATGGTGATCAAGGCAAAACTATTTTTCAATCAAAGTACCCAAGATCCAATAAAAGATTTTTCTTTCATCAATCATTTTCATTTTTTTAACTACGACCCAGTGCGGCTTCAATGAAGGTGACCATCCAGACCCATTAGTTTTAAACTTTTAACTCTGAGAAGTAACTGTAGATTGTACTAGTAAGAGTAAAACGGTTGAAAGGATTGCAACATTCAACCACCCAATTCACACCCCAGCAGTATACTAATCTGCTTGCCACAGCATCCCTACAAGAAGTCTTCTCCTCCCTCTCTATTGTACCAGTCTTGTGCTCAAGAAATTGGAGAAAAAAATAGAAAGAAGGATATGGAAAGAAAGGGTACTTCAACCATGCTGCTGCATTCTTCGGTTGAACTTGGTGGATCAGTACTAGTACTTCTACTGGTTGTCCTTGGTTTTCTGTCCATAGATGCTGCCGGAGAGGGGCCTCTGACGCCGGCAATGTTCATCTTCGGCGATTCGCTGATCGACGACGGAAACAATAACTTCCTGCCGTCGGTAGCAAGGGCCAACTACTTGCCATATGGTATAGACATTGGCTTTCCCACTGGGCGCTTTTGCAATGGCCTCACCGTTGTAGACTATGGTGGTAATACTCCATCCGCCCCCATGCTGACTCAAATTTGCTGCACCTAAAACTCATAATTTTTACTTTCCAAATAAGCTGTTTGATCATGAAATTACAAATCTATGACTAGTCTCCTTCGTAGAATTATTTGAGTTGGTTTAAGTTATTAGTGCATTTGTATCTTAGTCGTATTTGTTTCTCCCTCTCATTACTAGTATGTACTACAACTTTATACAATGTTACTTAGATAATCTGTTCATGTTGTACTACAGACTACTCAAGCTTTTTGTTTCTTTTCAACGCAGTACTTCTAACTTCGAAGACTCCATAGTGCAATTTTTTCAGAACTTCCGTTCATTTACTTGCTTACTTGAAAATAAGAGGCTTACACATTGCTCTCCAATGTTTTCTGTATTCATGAACAGCACAACTGTTGGGTCTGCCCCTGACACCACCATATCTCAGTCCGCTATCCAGGGGAACAAAAATACTACGAGGTCTCAACTACGCATCTGCTGCTGCTGGTATCCTTGATGAGACCGGACAACATTATGTAAGCCATTACAAGGATTATTCAATCCTTTCTTATCTTATTATGAATCAAACATAAAAAATTCTCCTACCATCATATTGAGATTGTGAAGTTAAAGATTCAAATGCAAATGGGTTTCTCCCAAGTTGACTGAACAGATTGTAATATGTTGTTGTTTTGGTAGGGGGCAAGGATTTCATTCAATGGGCAATTAGCACTGTTTGAGAAAACAGTGAGATTTCAGCTGCCATTGCTTTTACAAAGCCAGGAAGGGATTTCTCAGTATTTGGCCAAGTCAGTGTTTGTGATCAACTTAGGGAGCAATGACTACATCAACAACTATCTCCTTCCAAGGCTCTATCTTAGCAGCCGCTTATACAACGGAGATACATTTGCTGACCTCCTCATCACCACCTTCACCAGGCAACTAACGGTACTATTGCCTATATTGTTAAATATATTTAACTACTAGTAAAAACAAGAGGTACAAGTCTTTGATGCCAAAAATCATCACAAGTTTAGGAACTGTTTAATTACAAAAAAAGGGTTATACATGAACATAATATCCCCCCGTGTGTGTGTATATATATATATCTAAGCTCACGCAAATCACAAGCTAATGAGTCTTTGTACAATCAAGTTGCTATAGAAACAATGGAGTGACATTGAATGGCAGGTAAATCAAATTTCAACCAATTGAATCCTGTCTATGAATATGAGAACATATCAGTGAATGCCAACTACCCCAAGCGTGAGTCATCACCACTATTTTACCTCAAATATCTTAGTTTTGTTATTGAATAGTCACCTACATATATATACATATATATATATATAAACATTTGATGTGACATATATATTGGTCAATATTGTCACTGCTACAACGCTTCATTCAATTCACATGTGTATCAAACAAATCATTAATGATTTCAACTGAAATTGGTTTTGAATATAATTTGCTTTGTTCAACATTTTTTATCATGTCTGCAGAGGTTGTATGGACTCGGAGCTAGAAAGATGCTTTTGGTGGGGATTGGGCCACTCGGGTGTATACCGAGTCAGCTATCCATGGCAGTAACGAGTCAGGTCTGTGTTGAGCGAGTCAATACCTTGGTATCGGCTTACAACGCTCGTCTAATCCAGCTTGCCAACACCCTCAATCAGAGCTTAGCTGGTTCTTTCTTTGTCTATCATGATATCTACACCACTTTCTACGACATGGTCATCAACCCATCAAAATACGGTGAGCCATGCACTAATTTATAGTGTAAAGCCGGGAAGAAGTAATTAAATTAAGACGAAACTTATGATTGCATAGCGAAAAACTGTGTGGTAATTGTTGTTCTCTTAATATTGTCATTAGAGTTGTACAGAAGTTTTCTTGATTGGTAACAAGTAGAAAATAAGAAAAGGTACTAAGATATTATATATAACAAAATCAGTGTTAATTGAACTTAGATGTGAGTGACGTGCTTGTGATCAGTACTTGAGGATGCATTTGTGATATTGTAGGGTTTACAGTTGCAAATCAAGCTTGCTGTGGAAATGGAAGGTATGGAGGAGAAGTGAGCTGTCTTCCCCTACAAACACCTTGCTCAAACAGAGACCAACATATCTTCTGGGACTCATTTCATCCCACCCAAGCTGCCAATGCCATAGTTGCGCAAGGGTGTTACACTGAAACAGGAACCAGCTGCCATCCAATGACCGTCCCCCAGCTGGCCCGAATATAATACTTTATTAATTATGTTATAAAGAAATAAAACAGAGTGGTCGTGGTGTTTTCATGTATGTCAAGGTAAATAATTACGAAGAGTTAAAACAGAAGTTTTTCTGGGTTGGTTAAACTCTTCATGAATAACAAATCCGCGAGGATTAAAACTGAAGTAATTTTGAAGTGATTTATAATCTATGTGTTTAAATTGGTAATGCTGTACCTTGAGTTTGAACAAAGGATCAAATCAGGAAATATTTTGTTTATCATATTTAAATATGGTTTAATTAATTTAAACTTTCTAAACTAAATGAACTAAGATCGATTCTTATGTTAGGCTAGTAAATAAACATTTACAGATAATTTTTTAAAATGAAACTTAAGGCCAATTATTCACTTATTCATACCCCTTTACACTCTATAACTAAGTTGACTAGGTTAATCCTCTCCAAAAGCCGAACCTGACCAACCATTGGCTTTTAGACCTAACCCAAACCCAGATCGTATCAAGGTAGTCTAATTAAAGTCAAGCCCAGATCCTATTTTGATGTCATGATGTGTTGCCTGCCTTTTTTTAAACAATATTTTCATAGATTATATTAGAATAGACGACTAAAATGACAATAATTGGAGTAAAAGCTTATACATCTTGGCTGTAAAAGAAAATAATTATATATAGTATTGCAAACGAAAAATGAATGACCAACGCTGCCACCATCTTCGGTCTTCATCCAATTTCATGGCTGCAAAGATCCATGTTACAGAACATTGTGCCATTCAAAATGTGCAGATCCTGGTTTGCTCCATTGCCACACTTGCATTTTCACTTCCCAAGATAAGTAGAACATGCTTTCTACAACTTAAATCGTAGCATCGCTAGATGGGCAAGTAACTCTTCCATTGGATCGTTCTCACCGAGATAATTTTCTGGGTTTAATTGACTGAATGAGAGTACGAAGATTTTGGGATTCTATGCTTCAAGATAATATCATGCAAATATAATGGTGGAAACATATCAAATGCAAAATCAGAGTTCGACTTTCATGTGTCTTGGGGAAGTGGTCGTGGAAAATTCAATGAAGTTTCCAATTCAGAGACAAATTTATATACACATAGAGCTTTGAACATGAACCTCAAATCCTAATTCTTACCACTTGACTCTTGAACAAAGGGCATGTTGCTGTCCAAGTTCATCGGAACAACGTTGGGTAACTCTGACTTTCCAAACATTAGAGCATCTGGAGAAGTACAATTTTGCAGTGCTAGATGCAATAAGAATACTTGTATATGATATTATATAATTATGAAACACTAGCATCAATGATGAAGGATACCTGAGAGAACCTTCTATGAATTCATTGACAGCGGCAATTGGAGAGTTTGTAGATCGTTTAAGAGCAGATGAAGGGTTTCTGATCCTTGGCATCCTTGTTGGTACCAAATGATGTTGTGACAGATGAAGCTGAGGATGAACCATGGACATGGCCATATCAAGAGAAAACCTAATAGCATGTGAAGAGATTCTTGATTAAAGGATCTAATAAGGGAACAAAAAACTGTCAAATCTTAACACCTAAATTAAAAATATGTACTATCACAAGTGCTTTAAGCAATTTTCTTACATCTCTAGACAAAAGATTTTCAAGGTTAAAATCTAGGTGTGGATCCACTGTTGCAAGCTATCATGGATAAAAACAGGAAAAAACATGGAAGACCAGCCTGATAATGGATTTCATCGTTTTGTTATGTACATACAATTTGGAAGAAGCATATCACCACTGTTAGAAGAAACACAAAAAATAAAAACAGGGCATATATGTTAGCGAAACATCAAATGAACTAAACCACAAGTTTCAATGATCAGGGATGACATCATAAATTTTGCATCAAAGAACTTAAGGCACAATGAGATGCTTACGATTCTTCAAGCCATACCTCAACCTGTCTTTGAAGTGATTGAACATAGTTGATAATTTCATCCAACATTATGGCTTTCCCTGTCACCTTTAGCAAATATTAACAAGTATTACACTCTAATTATAGGTATATGTTCAACAAATTCAGAACAAACAACTTTTGCTAGCAGTAATTGATAAGTAATAGCATACCTTACTACAACCAGGTACAAGGTCTTGTAACAACTTCATTCGTTCACTTATTTTCTCTCTCCTTACCTATAATTTATACATAAAATTCAATCACTTACAGTACAAAAAATAGATCAATTCGAGATTTTCAAACTATTCTAGATAAAAAACAAGCAAAGTGCTTACTCTTTCCGCTAGACTATGGCTGTTTGTTGCCTGACCTCGTCTGGCCCTAAAATGAATATATTCTTCTTGGGGCGCATCCAAATTTTTCGAGTTTTCTTTGGCAGATTTCCCATACGACTTTGGATCTGATGAAGGAGTTAACTCATCCTTCTGTTTGTTATTTGAAATTTTCTTTTGTAGCCTCAGCAGATACTTTCAGATCCTTGTTAACTTCACCTGACTAAACACATTTATTTGTAACTACTATAACTCTGGTATAGTAAACATAGTTATAGAATTTATATTTAAGTAAAATATGTCCTTCACCTGACTACTCTTTTTTCCTTTTTTTCGTGCTAACTCCTTTCTCAAGCTCCCCGATCGAATTCATGGATGGATCTGATTGACCGTTCCCACTAAACTCAGTTGCACCATTCTCATCAGGTTTTGTTTCACTCCATAACTTTTCCTCATCGGACATCTTAACTAACGTTTCAACATCTTCATCATCCTTTTCCAAACTCCTAATTGTTGCCCCATGATCAATATACAAAGAAACATATGTAGGTGCTCCACTCAGTAACTCACCTTTCTCACTTTGGGTCTCACTTGATAATTTCACATTGCTAGACAATGGAATGTCTACACCATGGGTATTTCCATTTGCTGAAAAAGGAATTAAGGGCTCCCTGTTTTGAAAAGAATTCACGTTATCACTAAAACTCCCACTACCGAAACATGAAAGATGAGAAGCTCTTTCAACAAAACCAGAATTAGAAGAAAACTGGGATAAACTCTGATGGAGGATCCCAACTCCTGTCTGCAAGAAAACAGTGCCGGTAGACAATGAATTTGAACAATTCCATCCATACTCAAGAGGTCTGTCAAAGCCTGATCTTGAAGAAGAACAAGGAGGCAGCATCCTGGCCTGGTATCAAGTAGGATGAGCTCGAGCTTGCTTGGAGGTTACTTTCACCCATGGAAGCAGTTTTGTGAAGGAGGATGATCCCATACATTTGGGGAGAATGAATCCCCCATGGAA
>JAURVB010005186.1:0-35821 GCA_033002965.1 Piper betle
TTATCAAGTAATTGCCCTCGTTGAGAAGCGCATGGCGTTCCCAGCGAAGCCAGAAGCAGCTCTCGCCAGTTGTTTTCGTAATATATTACAAGATATGCACCCGATCTTCAATTCCAATGACCTGTTGAGCTTTTGGGAGCATAGATCAAGAGCTGGAAACTCTGGAGAAGTTATTACAAAGCATTCCAGATGTGCTCAATGACGCTGAGTGGAGAAGCCCTACTGAAGGAAGAGTAAATGTTTGGATGGACGATCTAAGGGAACTTCTCTACTGCATAGAGGACTTCGTGGATGACATGAACATCGAGCGAGTTCGGATTGAGAAGCAATTAGCAGCCAAGAATCAAGCAGCCTTTACCGCCCAGAATCAATTAGAAGCCCAGAATTACAACTCACTGGATCATCAAGCGGCTAGTTTATACACTCTTTGGGATATCATGGCAGACAGTACCTCCCAAAAGAAAAAATTTTCGAAAAGCATGAAAGAAATCATTGATAACCTAGAGAATATTGAAAAAGAGGCAAAGAAGCTGAACCTTAACCCACAAGCATTGGCGGGGACCCCAGTGACAAGTATTGCTGTTAAAGATGGAGAGGATATTGGTCCCTTGGTGGATGAGTCTGAGATATATGGTCGACAGGAGGATAAGGATCATGTAATAAAGTTGTTAATGAATCCTAATGATTCAAGCAGGAACTACTCAGTGGTTTCCATAGTGGGAATGGGAGGAGTAGGGAAAACTACTCTTGCCCGTTTTGTCTTAAAGGATGAAAGGGTCAAAAGCAACTTTGATATGCAAAGTTGGGCTTGTGTTTCTGATGATTTCGACTTTAACAGGGTTCTAAGAGAGCTTATTGAGTATATCAGCGGGGAAAAACCTTCCACGAAGACAACTGCAGCCCTGCTTAAAAGTCTCAAAGGCATGGTAACGGCCAAGAAAGTTTTGTTTGTACTCGATGACATGTGGACGGTGGAAGCATGGGAGAAGCTCAAGGGGGCATTTACTCATTGTGGTGGAGGAAGCAAAATTCTTGTCACCACTCGTATTAAAAACATTGGGCATGCTATTAATGACAAGGAGATATACGAGTTGAAAACATTGGAGGACAATTATTGTTGGGTTTTGTTCAAAGAGAAAGCTTTTGGTGGAGCGGTTGACGAAAGGTTAGAAAGAATAGGAACAAAAATTGTGGAAAGATGTAAAGGAGTTCCTCTGGCAGTCAAGGTCATTGGAAGTTTCTTACGGATTGCTTCCGAGGAAATGTGGGAAAGTACATTAAATAATGAAATATGGGAATCAATGCATGTGACAAAAGATGGAATCTTCCCGGTCCTGAAATTGAGTTACAATTATTTGCCTTCTTCTCTGAAACGTTGCTTTCAGTACTTCGCAGTTTTCCCAGCTGATTATTGCTTTGAAAGAGATAATTTGGTTAGGCTATGGATTGCGGAAGGCCTAATAGAATCTGGAGAGGGCAGAATGTTGGAAGACATTGGGTTTAGTTATTATATTGAGTTGCAAAGAAGGTGTATCATTGAAAAAGATGGTAGGATGCACGACCTCCTACACAATCTAGCATGCTTGGTTTCAGGTAAATGTTTTAGTCGTTTTGCCAAAGGCAGCAAATCATGCAGGCATGTGAGAAGAATCCAGCATCTATCCTTGATAGATAAAGAAGTGGACATTGAAATGTTTGATAAAGCCACAAACCTTCGTACGCTTTTGGTGTTTGGAAGGCATTTGTTTGACAAGATTAATCTTAAATGGACACTCTTGCGTGTTTTAGATCTAAGTGACAATGGCTTAACGGAGCTACCAAGTTCTGTGGGGAACTTAAAGCACCTTCGTTACCTCAACCTCTCATCGTGCAATAGACTTCGAAGTCTCCCGGATTCAATATGCGAGCTTCATAATTTACAAACACTTGACCTCAGTGATTGCCAGGGTTTGGGTGGTGCCCTACCGACTCACATGGGAAACCTCGAGAATTTAAGGTTTCTAAATCTCAGCTACATGGAAAATCTGTCAGCTTTGCCCAGCTCAATTGTCAAACTATCCAATCTGTTGACGTTGGATCTCAATTATTGTGAGAACCTTACTTGCATGCCGGATAATATAGGAGGTCTACAAAGTTTACAAAGACTCTCGCTTACAGGTACTTCCATATTTAGCATAAATTCTAATTTCATTTGCATACTTCAAAAATTACAATTGTTATACCTTTCAGGTTGCCATTCTATTTCACACTTGCCAAGTGAGATAGGAAACCTTCAACATCTAAGGGAGTTGCGGATTGGCTGGAGTTCAATATCTTGTCTACCAGAATCAATATGCAATATCCGCAACTTACGAGTATTAGATATTTCTAATTGCAGAAGTCTCAATTCATTACCACGCAACATAGGAAACCTAACATGCATTCAGGAACTCAGAAGATTCGTTGTTGGAAGAGAAGAAGGACATGGCATCGAAGTGCTCAAGGACATGAACAAGCTCAAAGGCGAATTGGTTATCTCATGTCTAGCAAATCTACAAAGTGTTGAACATGCACTGATGGCTAACTTGAAAAAAGTACTTGATGAAATACATTTCGACTGGGGTAATGAAGGTCACGAATCTCATGATAGTATTAATGATTTAGAAGATGTTTCAGATGTTGCTGACAAAGAATTGGAGGCAAGGGTGCTTGATGCACTTGAGCCTCATCCCATGTCGCTCAAGTCCTTATCTTTCAGCAACTATCGTGGTGGAAGGATTCCGAAATGGCTGTCCTCTTTGAGTTTCCCTATTCTCAAGAACTTAGTTATGGAAGGACTCAAGGGGATAAACAGAATGGTGGATGTGGAGCTTCCTTCACTGGAGTGGCTTGAGATTGATAGTTGCCTCAAGTTAAAAGATGTTTCTATAGGAGTTCCAAACTTGATTAGACTTGTGGTGTCAGCATGTCGAGATTTAACTACATTGTCAGTCAGTTCATCTCTTGGGAATTCCAGCTCTTCTCGCCCATCATCGATATTGGACCTTCCCCTACTGAAGGAGCTTACATTTAGGGGATGCTCCCGTTTGAGGGATATTTGCATGGTGCTGGTACCTGGGTTGGAAGACTTATGGATCGAAGATTGCAAAGAGTTAAAGATGATATATGTTGATCATATGACGAATCTACGGAAGTTGAGCCTCGAGTCATTACCTAACCTCACTCTACTCGGGGGATTTCATCCCGGGTCCTCGTCGTCGCTTGCATCATTCAAGGAGCTGTCCATTTCTTCGGGACGTGAACATGAACTTATATCATTGGAATTCCCTAACCTCAAAGACTTGGATGTACAGGAATGCCCCAAGTTGAAATTCAGCCCGCAGGGGTCTCTTCAAAACCTACCTCGTTTACGGACCATGGTAATGACGGGCATTGCAGCAGGGGAGTTGCTTCCACTGGTGGGGGATGATGAGGCTGGTTCCACATCTACTTCCCTTCCTACATTGACAAGTTTGGCGATACAAAATTGCCCAAACCTGACCCACCTACCCAAGGCATTGCGCACCATCGCCTCCCTTCGAACACTGACAATCAGAGACTGCCCGGACTTGGTTTCGTTTCCTGAGACAGGGCTTCCTCCCTTGCTTCAAGAACTTCATATATTTTCATGCAAGAATCTCCAATACTTTCCTACAGGCGGCGGAATGTTCCCTAACCTCGAAGTCTTGGATGTACAGGAATGCCCCAAGTTGAAATTCAGCCCGGAGGGGTTGCTCCACTTTACGTCTCTCGTAACCTTCACCTTCTCAGGAGACCAACTGGAAGCCCTAAAAGTGGCGTCTCTTCAAAACCTACCTCGTTTAGAGACCATGGAAATGACGGGCATTGCAGGGGAGTTGCTCCCACTGGTGGGGGGATGATGAGGCTGGTTCCACATCTAGTTCCCTTCCCCCCACATTGACGAGATTGGAAATAAAAAATTGCCCAAACCTGACCCACCTACCCAAGGCATTGCGCACCATCGCCTCCCTTCGAACACTGACAATCAGTGACTGCCCGGAGTTGGGGTCGTTCCCTGAGACAGGGCTTCCTCCCTTGCTTCAAGAACTTCGTGTATTTTCATGCAAGAATCTCCAATACTTTCCTACAGGCGGCGGTATGTTCCCTATCCTCAAAGACTTGCATATACAGAAATGCCCCAAATTGAAATTCAGCCCGGAGGGGTTGCGCCACTTGACGTCTCTCGAATCCATCACCTTCTCAGGAGACCAACCGGAAACCCATTTAGGGCTTCCACTGGTGGGGGGATGATGAGGCTGGTTCCACATCTACTTCCCTTCCCCCACATTGACGAGATTGGTGATAAGAAAATGCCCAAACGTGACCCACCTACCCAAGGCATTGCGCACCATCGCCTCCCTTCGAACTCTGGAAATCAACGACTGCCCGGAGTTGGGGTCGTTCCCTGAGACAGGGCTTCCTCCCTTGCTTCAAGAACTTCGTGTATTTTCATGCAAGAATCTCCAATACTTTCCTACAGGCCTCAATGACCACCCGTCCCTGCGAGACATAAGTTTTGTAGATTGTGAACGGGTAGAAGCCCGACCAGACGACGGACCCCCTCCCAACTTTGATCGCCTGAGTGTTTTCATGTGCCCAAAACTGGAGCAGCAGATCAAACAACACAGGAAAGATTGGCTTCCTAAAACGCGTTTTCTTTGATGTACCAAACGCGCTTTGCTTCTTACGCAGAGACAGAGCAAGTCGACAAGATCAGAACCCATGAGTATCACCATTTCTCTGTATTCAACAGTGTATTCCTCGACTACAACGGGCTCGGTCTCTTCTCCAACTTCCCACAACATCAGACGTGCTTGGCACCTTCGACATCTCATACTTCCTCCCTCTTTCAATCAGTTTTCTTTGACATCTCATACAAATCAGTGAGCCTCAACTCTCAACTACTGTACGGGGATCACGAAACTCCTCGAGTATGCAATCAGGAACAGGATCATGGAATTCCTTAACCTGTCCGAGAATGACTACCAAATGGTGTTCACAGCTAACAGAGCTTCGGCCTTCAAGTTGCTTGTAGAATCCTATCCCTTTCAGGCCAACAAGAGGCTTCTGACAGTGTATGATCATGAAAGTGAAGCAGTAAAAGAAATGATAGACAGCTCTTGTAAAGGAGGAGGTAGGATCATGTCAGCTCAGTTTTCCTGGCCCAGCTTGAGAATTAACACGGACAAGCTTAGGAAGACGGTGGTTGGCAATCAGAAGAAGAGGAAGAAGAAGAAAGGCTTGTTTGTCTTCCCTCTCCAATCACAAATCACTGGAGCTCGCTACTCTTACTTGTGGATGACCATTGCCCAAGAGAATGGTTGGCATGTATTGCTGGATACTTCTGCTCTAGGCCCCAAAGACATGGATACTCTGGGACTCACTCATCCATCCAGACTTCAACATCTGCTCTTGTTTCAAGGTGTTTGGAGAAGACCCATCGGGGCTCGGATGCCTCTTTGTGAAGAAGTCCACCATTTCCTCCATAGAAGCTTCGGCAATGGCGAAAAGCTTTGGCATAGTCAGCATTCTACCACCAACAGCTCTTTCTTTCCTTCAAGAAGGTTCATCAGGCGCAGAATCACGGTCTATGGAAAATGTTATAACAAGCTCACTTTTTGATGGGAGGCAGCTTGAAGTGGGAGCTTGAAGATTGAATTGGACACACCAGAAACAAAATCAAAGACCGAAAATTACCATGATTTTCATTCACAATAAATAGATGGGAGCTTGAAGATTGAATGTAGGGGGTTGGATCATGCAGATTCACTAGGACTTATACTCATCAGCAATAGAATCAGGTACCTGGCAAACTGGTTGGTGAGTGCACTCATGAAGCTCCGGCATCCTCATGCAGAGAGTGGGATTCCTCCAGTGAGGATATATGGCCCCAAGGTTAACTTTGACAGGGGCCCCTCACTTGCATTCAACATCTTGGATTGGAATGGAGAGAGAGTTGAACCTGCTTTAGTCCAGAAGCTTGCTGATAGGAATAACATCTCCTTGAGCTATGGCTTCCTGCAAAATATTTGGTTCTCTGAGAAGTACGAGTACGACAAGCAGACAGTGCTAAACAAAATCAGTTGATGCAAGAGAGAAAGTTGAGAATCTTGATGTGTGCAGCATCTAGGAACAACCTTTGCAATCCAAATACACTGCCTAGAAAATGATCAACAGTACAAATAACAGTATAACACCCTGTCTATAAAATGCTTAACCACCATGAAAAGTTGAAATAAGTATGACCACATCCTTCTCTTCAAGTGTTGCATCCCGCTGACCACATAACTCCAAGTCACAATCATTTATGAAAACTAAAACTCGTAGATGCCTACAGATAAAATTACTCCCTTCAGCACCCACTTCAAGAGGATAAACTTTTTATTCACACAGAGTAGGAGGTTATAATAGAGGGTATACACTATGTCTCCTTTTATGAACATCTCAGGCCTCTCCTTAATTAAGTTTGTGCGAACCCAGGAAAGCAATTTTTCATTTTCGACTGCAGCATATACCATAATAGATAAATTCTACTTAACAATGGCGTGCTCAGATAAGAATTTCAATTTTTTCCAAGAAAAGAAGCTATCATCTTTTCTCCATCTTTGAGCTTCACATCAACGTGATGAACCTTAAACGGATTGGCAAAGAAGCTCGAGGCACCACTGAAACAGAAACTCACATAATTTAGGATTGACATGTATGTGAAAAAAACACAAACATAAAGCTATCAAGACAGGATAACCTAACATCTAAACAACATCAGAAATTGTAACAGTAACGATGCACTTTTATATACCAAATGGTATGCAGATATAAGATTTTTCAATCCAAAATATGACCACAGAACTACTCGTTTCAATTTCCTCATTTATTTTTAATCATATCGGGAGGGAGTGTGCACAGCTAGGATTTAATTAGTGGACTAAATTGTAGCCTAGTTAATCGACACGAAACTTAGTAAAAGCATCATTTTTACTGGTTGGGAAGAGCGTGAGAACTTATAATGATCTGAAGCCTAAAAAAACAGGGCCTACAAAAAAATTGCACTTAGCCTCCCCGTATGAAGGTTCCTCTAACCGAACCTATAAGCATGGCAGATCCAGTTATTTATATTAATCATAGCCCACATCTTCATGATTGCCAGAAAATTAGCAAAGTGATTAACATATCAGTATGTCTGTTCAGAAAGCATACATAGCTAATTCAAATTAAGTAAGGTTCCCCTTTTAAATAAAGGGAGAGCTCCTTCATCATGTAAATCTTACTACATCCAAGTAAAGTAAGAACATCGCAGATGTTATATATCATTGCTATCATCTTCTAGCTCAAATAAATAAATAAATAAATAAATAATAAATAATAAAAAAGCAACAACTTTTATCTTAAATACAAAATCATGCAAAGTTGTCAATCAAAAACAGGAAATCAATCATAGAATAAGCTACATCTCTTGTGCCCTTGGTATTTATTGGTGGGAGTGGGGAGATGGGCAAGGAGGGATGGCTAAGGAGGAAGGCAGAGGCTGGCCAATATTTTTATTACTTTATTATTTTAATTTTGTTAAATTAATGAAAAAAGAAAAAACTATTAAGAAGTTTTTAACTATTTATTTTAAAAACCAGAATTAGTTTTTTTTCACTTGATTAACAATAATTCTTTGGCTAAGCCTGCAACGCGGACCAGTGAGTGCTTAGTTATAAAGAAAACTGTGTATTTTTTTTCAAATTTTATTTCATTAAAAATAAAAAATAAATAAATAATTTTTTTACGAGGAACTTAATTTGTTTCCCTTAAGATGATAACTAAAAAGTGATTATCTAAAAATGAGAAAATGAGTGCAACAGTGTATGCAAAAAAATTTTAATGATAGCAACAAATTTTGCTAATTTAATTGCTACTCAAATGTACATTATGTTTCCGTGTGGTGTCAATTTTTAAAGTGTTGAATTTTATTTACGTTAAAAACTATGATGAGGTTGTTGGTTTGAAATTGATTGCCTTTGATGGTGTCCAGGGGGATTTGGATCTTATTTGCTGGGATTGAACAAGAGAACATATGAACAAGCAGGGGTTGATACAGAAGGTAACACACCTGGGAGCTACAAGGAGCCTGGTGTTGGTTGGATGTCTAGTTTCTTCTTTGTTACTAGCTTTGTGGGACTCCTTGCTTTGGCTCCTCTTAGAAAGGTGATTAGCTTTAGCTTTTACCCTTCAACTCCATCTTCAATCCTGGATAATAAGCAATAGTATGATGATTTCTTCCTAGTTTTAACTTTTATCTCCTTGTCAAATCTACGCAATCAATTCCATTTGGATTTTACTGCAAAGCCACTCATTGTAAGCTATCTTTACTTGCACTACTTGATAATCAGCTCACTGTTGTGTTGCAGATCATGATCATTGACTACAAATTGGCATATCCCAGCGGCACAGCCACAGCTGTCCTCATCAATGGCTTCCCTATTCCACAAGGAGATGAATTGGCTAAGTGCGTAATCACTTATCTTAGGTAATAGTCTTAGAATGAGCAACAAGTTGATAGTTACCAAAGAAATATCTTTTGCAGGAAACAGGTTCTGGGTTTCACAAAATTCTTTTCGTTGATTTTTTTGTGGGGATTGTTCCAATGGTTTGACTCAGGAGGAGAGCTGTGTTGCTTCAAACAGTTCCCTGCACTGGGGTCGAAAGCATGGAGACAATCGTACATTTTCTTGCATTCCGGTCTTTCTTGAACCTATCTTGGTGGTGTTATGTTGACAAAACTCGCTAGAAGAATACCTTGGTCTACAGATTTTAATTCTATTTCAGTATGACATACGTCGTAGAAGGGATGAACTGTTCTCACTTGGCGAATCAGTCTCTACTACTGGGAGTAGTTCTGTCATGGGGAGTAATTGGTCCTCTGATACATCGTCTTAAAGGGGACTGGTACCCTGAAAGCTAACCTGAAAGCAGCACGAGAAGTTTGTAAGGATATAAGGTCTGCATAGGCAAGTTACTCTTTAGACATCGAACACCAAAAAACGCTTACCACTTGTCATCATCATTATCGCCGAGACAACCGCCTATTGCTTCGCATCCACAGAGCAATGCACGCAGTGTTTGATAGACAGAAGAGGATGCACTTGGGTGTACTAGCAAAAGCAAACTTGTATCACAAATCACTGGAGTCGGGGATATGATCCTATTCTGCAACTCTTGATCTTCACTAACCTTTGGCCTTGTGTGATGTTTTTTTCTCACGAATTGAAGTCAAAGCTCATTTGTGCATAAAGGATGATGAAAAAACTCTTTATCATGACAGGCATTTATGTTTGTTGCTCTCATTCTAGGAGACGGACTGTACAACTTTAGCAAGATCCTCCTGATCACTATCAGAAGTGTCTTCCTCCGAAGGCTGCAACAACGTAAGAATTTAATCCCTCGTTCAGATATAAATATATTTGAATTTCCTCATCTTGACTTAAATCTACTAAGAAACAGAGAAGAAAGATCTGAGTCATGATGAAATGCATCGGAATGAAACATACATCAAAGACAACATACCAATGTGGACTGCCTGCGTAATTGGCTACGCTTTCTTCTCCATAATCTGCATCATCGCCATTCCTCGGCTGTTCCCAGAAATGAGATGGTACTATGTGCTCACAGCCTTATATATTTGCACCTGCTGTCGGCTTCTGCAATGCTTATGAAGCTGGTCTAACTGACACAAATATTGCATACAACTACGGGAAAGTGTCTCTCTTTGTGCTAGCAGCTTGAGCTGGTAAAGGTTCAGGTGGTGTAGTTGCAGGTCTTGCTGGTTGTGGTTTAATAAAGTCCCCAGTTATCCATTTCAGCAGACCTCATGCAAGATTTCAGTCCGCATCTTACTCTCACATCACCAAGATCCATGGTTCTTGGCCAGGCTAGAGGAACTGCAATGGGAAGCATCATAGCACCTCTCACCTTCTTCCTCTTCTATGAGGCGTTTGATGTTGAAAACCCTGACGGAGAGTTCAAGGCTCCTTATGCATTGATCTACAGAAACATGACAATGGTTGCGGTTGAAGGTTTCTCAGCTCTCCCACGCAATTGCCTACAGATATGTTATTTATTTTTCTTCTTTGCAGCTGGAGCTAATTTGCTCAGAGATTTGCTTCCGAGCAAGTACGGGAGATTTGTTCCACTGCCAATGGCTGTGGCAGTGCTGTTCTTAGTTGGTGTCTACTTTGCCATTGACATGTGTGTTGGGAGCCTGATTGTGTTCGATGGGCACAAAATAAACAGTTGAAAAGACAGCTTAATGCTTCCTGCGGTTGCCTCCGGTTTGATCTGTGCTGAGGGACTATGGGTTCTTCCATCATCCGTTCTTTCATTGTTGAAGATTAATCCACCCATCTGTATGAAATTTATTTCAACTTAGAGAAGAGACTGCCTCGCTTAAACGATTCAAGCCACGGACTTACTGAAGCATATGTTGGCATGTTTCATCTCCGAGAAGATATCAAATCTGGCGTGGGAAGCTGCGATCAGATCCATTTATAGAAGATGTACATAGTATGAAGCAGATTAATTATAAACAAGCAAATGAAAGTAGACGATAATCTATACTCAGAAAGTTGGCTTCTCAAATAGGAAGACTTCTCATTTTAGCTCGGGAAGCTGCAGTTTACAACTACAAAAGTAAAAACATTACTACAAGTATCGCTGATAAGCTTCGACAGAGATGACTTCTGGCCAGTGTCTCTTACACTTGCGGCCTTGCCATATATTATTCTTTTTGCCTTCAGCATTCAAAAGTATTTTCCCCATTTCCAGTAAGCATGTTAAAAAAACGCTTTGCTTTTATTCTCCATGTAATTGTTGTGCTTTATTATGAGAGTACTCGACAATGTAGATCGACCCGACTTTTGACAGTGAAGTCACAAACATGCCTTAACGAAGATGCTCGCCTTTTTCTGAATTGTAAAAGTACTAAGGTAGCACAACTAGGTCCCAGAGAACAACTAATGTTGATCACTAAAATTGCTGTGAGTGCAAGTTGCATGAAGGAATCAGAGACTCGTCATTTTTAACCTCAATCGAACAGGAATTGCTGACAATATACATGTCACCTTCAAAGCTTTGAAGTAAAAATATAAGCCTCGAAGAAGTATGAAAAAGGCCATTAACTTTGCCAGAAGGTAAGGCTTCCTGTAAAGTAGCAGCTCCAAAGACCCATTAACATCAAATGGATGAGTTGCTCCTCATGTCAAACTATAATCTATGCACGTCATCTTCTAAAACCGCTGGAAAAGTAGAACAGTAAAAATGTACTTGACTCAATACACAGCCAATAAAGAGCGAAAAACGAATGCAAATTTCAAATCGCAAGTGTACTCCAATTAATAAAATGAAATGTTGACTTCTTTCACAAGAATATATCTTTGGAAAAATTTGACACCATCAAATAACAATCACGATTGGCTGATGATAAATTCAGTGGTGACTGCTAATAATCATTCAATTAAATATCAACAGAGATACACAATAACTGGAACTAGCAGAGAGCTCCGGGGATCGGTAACAACCTTTCAGGAAAACCACAAGCATTCGCATTTCGTAAATGTCTCCAAGAAAACCCCTTTTATCTTTTGCCAAGTAAAGTTTGCAAGTAAAAAGTTCCACCAATTTATCATCATATAATACAGGTTTTAATTTTATTGTGATCTTCTTTCACTATCTAGAACAAATCATCCACACTTATTTAGATGCCTTTATGAGAGAAACAAAGATAATGATTTTGCTTTTCTATTACTTGATAGAAACTAACAATTCTACAGGTGGCCTACATTGAGCGTCCTACAAAAACACAGGTCCTCAAGCTCAAATACTTGGTCATCTAAATTGTAATTAGGCTAATGATGTTTTTTAGGGAGGCTATTGATGATCCTGATGATTTGAATTAGTTATTTCTACAACATATAATATAGATAGTTTTCCATAACTGCCAAAAAAACACTAAGATTATCAATTTCAACACTAGAAAACATCAGTTAATCTACACCTCAATTCATAAGATAGGAATGAAAACCTAGTTTAAAAGACAACTCAGTTACTTCAGTTTTTTACCTAGTTTCAACTGCTCAAAAAGAAGAAAGGAATCAATCAGCCTCATTGAAACAAGCCAGATAAATCAGCTCTGCTACAGCGGATGGTGATCAACTAAGCAAACAATTTACACAAAAGCAAAACATGAAAACCACACACCAAACATTGCAGACTACATCACTCCAAACTCAAAGTCATTAAAACTAACAAATACATCAATCCTCATATGAATTACAAACAAGTATCTCAGACTCTCCACAGATTGACGATTCAATACGTGATTATGTCTACAAAATTCCCAACAAATCAAGCCCCAGTTTTCCTCAAAAAAATATAACAAGTTACCATCTCATTTTCGATGATAAGCACGCATCATATTCCTTATTCAACATTACACATTAGCAAAATTCAGTGCATAGTTCATAGATTTTTTAAAAAACAAACAAAAAGGCGACAACTTTCATGGTTTTGCAACTAGAACTAGAAAGTAGAAAGAAAGCCGCAACAATTATCGATCATTAGTCAAGAAAACCAGTCTTCTGAAAAACAGCATTTCTCACCCGGCGGAGATCGCGGCCTTTGAGCGTCCTCCCCACGCCCTCGAACACCGAGAAGGTCGTCCCCTTGTGCAACCTCGCCACTATCTCGTGCGGCGGCAGCATCACCTCTCCCTCCCCGTCCCCATCGCCGTTCTCATCCTCGTCCCAAATCCCCAACCTCCCCGACGACAGCGCCTTGGGCCAGACGGGGACGTTCACCGGCGCCGACTTCCCGGACGAGGCCGACCCGGAGCTGCCGGACCGGAGGACCGGGACGGGGGGATGGCGCGGGCGGCCGAGGCCGCCGCGGAAGGGTCGAGGGAGGGTTTGCGGCGGACGAGGGGGCGGCGGTCGTTGGAGAGCGCAGCGGAGATGCCGGGCCGGCTGGGGAGTAAGTGGGAGGCCGGCGGCGGCGATGCTGGTGAGGGCGGCTGGTTGTCGGCGAGGGAGGAGGGGGACCAGACGACGTCGGATTCGTCGAGCTCGATGGCCGGGGCCGGCGGGTGGTGGTGGTCGGAGGGCGGCCGGAGCACGGCGAGATATCGGCCGGCGACGGCGGCGTCTCGGGTGACCATCGGGGCGGCGGCGATGAGAGGAAGAAGGTGGATCCGATTTGGCGGAAAGACACGTGGCCGGTGGTGGTAGGAGGGCGTGCGAAACTTTCGGGCACGTGTGTGGCGTGGAAGGGTATATAGTCGATGGTTGGATTTGGGGGCGTGGGGCCCATGAATATGAGAGGTTGAGATTCTTTGATCTTTCTGACCAATGATTGAGGGTATATATAGAGTTTATGATTCTGGCTTATCTTAGTCTTAATTTTATTAGACCAACTTGATTAAGCTTTTTGATTGCTTTTATGACTATTATTAATATCTTGTTATTGCCCTCACATTCCTCTGTGTTTTTAATTTCCTACATTCTTTACTCAAACAGTTTATGCTACTATTAGCATTTAGAAAATTAAGTATTTCTTTCTTTTTTTCTTTTTTTGGACTATGTATTTCTTTTCAAGTATATATACTTTGGCATCACCTCTGTAAAGGTAACAATATAGACTATCAATGAAATCTAGGGTGGGGATATGGGTAATTTTTTCTATTTTAAGGTCTGATTAATTAAAAGCATAAGATTGTAGGGCTAAAAATTGGTGTGGCATTCTCATAATTAAAGAGAAGAAGGGGCGACACATTAGTGATAGGGGAAAGAAAATTGGGGGGAATGAAATAGTCGGTGGTATACTCGTAATTAAAAGTTGACTCGACTCAGACTAGAGTTAAAAATAATAACTAATTTTAAATAATTCAAAAAAATCCAAAAAAGATTGAAAAAATACCATAAAATATAATACACACATTTACATCAAAATGATATGTTCTATAACTAATAACCCATCAATTTTGACGGATTCAAGCAAACTAATTCTTGTCTGATTTTTAAGAAATCGGTCTAATTCAATTAATCCCTTTAAATCTAATTTAACGTCTAATTCTGATTTTTACAACTGTGGTGTGAAATCACTAGCAGTTGGATAATCTTGCCTACCCTTTCTAAGAGTTGTAATCAGATAAGGTTATTTAATGGCAAGGCCCAATCAGTTGTTTGCAAATTAACACCCATTAAAATTTTTAAATTGATGAGTGTTATCATTCATACATCTTTACTAATTTATTTGGTCTTATAGTCAACTCTAAAGACTTTACGCTTCCTCTTTAAATAGTTCTAAGTCTCTTTTTAAATAACGATTTAGTCTAAGTGCAATATGATGAACAAAATTATTTATTTAAAATAGTTTACCTAAGCTAAAGATATATAGATATATCCTTATTAATACACTAAATCTTACCTATAGATATTAGATTATTAGATGTCAAATTAATTTGAGAATATTAGAGATTCTATGCTTCATATAAAGACTATACTAAGTGCATCAAAACTCATGCCTTATTTAAATTAAATTAAAATTACATTACACTACGAGCTAAAATTGATGTTGCATGCTTAAAACAGTATCAAATACTATTTAATTTATATTTGATGACAGTTATTGTTGGGGACGTAAGGCCTTCATGTTATTAGATATGAAGTTAAGTTAATAAAATGAATTATAATATATCCACGAGTTTAACGTCAGGACTTAATTAATGCTAACTGTGTATGATGATGTATATATAAAGATCAAGACGACACATACTTTAAAAGGTTACAAATTGTAGTTTTAATTAATCAAATAATAATTTACTAGAATATGGTTGTAAGACCTAATCATACATAATCAATTTATTGCCCATTAAATATCATCATAGTTTAACAACTCAAAATTCGAACTCAACACGGCATGTCATGAAGTGTAGTCAACTTTGAGTCAACTTTGATTCGACTCGGAGTTATTTATATTAATTTTTAATTATGTAAATAATTAATTATATAAAATTAGTATATAATAAATTTTTGACACTTGAAATTGATAAATATAGGATTTACTAACATAAAAATATTGATATAGCTAATCTATACAAAAGATAATACGTTTTAATAACTTTTATTACTTAAATCGGGGAATCAATTGAAAATCAGTCAATATGGAATTATTTATAATGTTTGACTCGACAAGCTACGAAGTGGAGTCAACTCGAGGATTTTGAGAGCCGACTCAGGCAATTTTAAAACTATGAATATCATAAGTGGTAATTTTAAATTTTAATTAATAAATAAGGACTATTACTCATATATATCTAGGAACTCATTAGGTCGCACAACTAATATTAGCTCGATGATCACCTTGACAGATGATCATAATTTCACGTTTTAATCGTCAATCGTATAATATGAACGCATGCCATAGCATTGTAAATTAGCTTAAAAAAGTCAAATTAAATTCATAATGGGATCAAACTAACCTAAAGCTAACATTATGGTACGTTAACATACTAGCAGTCAAGCTTTATTTGTCAAAAGAAATAGAACAAATTTGTTCTAAAGTAGTGGCAGTTAATTAAGTGATCACCACGCGACACATATATTATATCAAGGCTTATAGATGATAATAACTAATAAGGTAGCATGAAGTTCATATACAGAACATTTTGGAGCGCAGAAGCACTTAGAGCAAACGGTATTTTAGTACTTACAAGTCTTTCACAACCACAAACAATCACAAGATTACAATGGAATTAAGAGTCAGAAACGCCAAAGTTGCAGCATTTTTGGAGGACGTACGCATGATAGGCATCTTCACGAACAGCAAAATGTCTACTGAGAAGTACTAGTTGCAGCAACTGAAATTAAAAAAAGAAAAAAGAAGCAACGTTACTGATTTTAAATTTCTTGAAGATAGGTGACCTATCCAATGCTTCGAAACCATTTTTCCTCGACTCGATTTACCTCAAAAATTTAACTTTGTTATAATTATAAAATCACTTGTAATAAAAATACTACTGATCACATATAATTGGAATCAATTGTAGATATTGTATATATAAAAAGCTGAACTGACTCGGGTGGACTTGATATTCCTTTAAATTAAGTTATACCAGGCTAAACTCGAACACAAACACAACTCGACCGACTCAAAGAGGGTAACTATGCATCATCAATGCAGTTTTTTGTATTTGGCCTATTTTTGTCTTGCCGGTTGATCAAATGAAATTATAAAAATGACTCTTTTAGTTTGTTAATGCACTTGATATATATGCATGGACTAGTATGAGATAAAATTGACCAAGTGAAAAAGAACAATACTAACCTTCGGTACGAAGCATAGAAGGAGAGTACTCGTGTTTTCCTTCAGGATTGATGTGCACATTGAGGTCAAGCTTGCCGGAGAATTTGCAGATATTGTTTAGTTCTACCTCCGGTCCTTCTCCGTGAAGATCATCTCCGAGTTCCGGATGAATCTTCTTCCTCAACATCCTAGTTATGAGCTGCAGTTGATCATTATAAAAGCATAAGTTTGTGATTGGAAACAAACTAATACGTGCCCACTTTGTATTTTAAAAGATTAGTTTCATTTGTATTTTGCACTTGTGGAATACAACGCTTCAAATGCATGACTCTGTGTTTGCATTTGTAAAAATTAATTATAATTATCTAGCATTTATATCTAGGATGGATGATAGAGTCATCTTGCCATTCCAAAATAAGATATACAAAAATTTTTACTTACAATAAATATGGAGCAAATATTCTTAGGGCTTTAAATGGTAAATCGGCCAACTCTTCTGAAAGTTCAAGCTATTAGGAATGATTAACAAGGACCAGAAAGGTATTGACCTTGTTTTGCCAGGATCTCAACATTTACCTGATCGCTTTACATTTGACCAGCCTTGCATATACATTGCTTATAATGTTTTTTTGTCTTGTTATTAATAGTAGACAAGACATAATAATCACCCGTTAAGAACCCAAAATGGGCATAATTAACAACATCCAAGCATAGGATATCATATTATTACATATCTCCATCTCAACAAGCACATCCCTACAAAAGAATCTTAGATAGGCCGACTACAATTAGACAAAGTGTTACCCTATCCATCTTTGATCCTATCAAGCATGGGACCTTGCTAGCTCTGGGGCATATAAGGTTATAGTGAAGGAAATAATTGTGACAAGCAGCTGCTGGTACAATGTTTACAGTAGTTTTTGGTGATATTCCAACATCTGGGTCCACTTTTTTCACTTGAAGGTTACAAAATAGGTTAACATTTTTTTATGAAGCTAAATTCAATTTGTCAGTATAGGGTCTTAATTAAAAATAATATATGTTTAATGACTTGACTATTAGACGCTGAATCAACAATATTATGGTAATATTTTTTTGGAAAAAAATGGTAATATATATATATATATATAGCAATAATAAAGGACAATTTTGAAAACTCTTTATTTAATTTTCCCTTTGTCGAGCTTACTTCTATCAAACGATCAATTTGGTCTAAGAACTTCAATTACATAGTAGAAACTGAAATCATTTATCACCAATATATATGTAGCATATTGCATAATAAGAATTAACACTGCAAGAATTATTAAAGTAGCTATTTGATGTTTTTATGCAAAGTATTGATCAAGCAATATCTAAATTTACATGCTTGATTAATTAGCACATTATAACAGGAAGATGTGTAAAGGAAGGGAATTTACCCTCTGCAATTTTGGAGTCCGTTTGGCATCTTCTCCCTTCCAAGGCATCAGTTTTTTTGCTAGAGATTTCCCATGCTTCTGTTTTTTTCCTTCTTCTTCTCTTCCTCTTTCTCTTTGATGGTCTCCATGGAGATTGTTCGATCATTTTTTTCATACAGGATTTGAGCTTTTCCTATCACACAGTCAATGTTTCCCTCTGCATGGAGGAGATCTGCCAGTGTGGTACGCCTCTTATTAGACCCTTTCTCCTCTTCAATGTTGAGATCAGATAATTCAGTTATTTCACCACAGTGAAATGAATGACGCTCCACAATCTCTACTTCCATTGGATTGGGAAGAGCTTCATTATCAAAGTTGTTCACGATGTCTTGAGCTTCGTCTACTAATTCCTCATGATCTTCTTTGTCAAGTACAACGTGATTTTCATTCATGGCAGTTTCAGAATCAGATTGGTAGGGCTGCAGCTTGTGAAGTCCAAAAGTACCAATGGCAAGAATGCCATCCTCCCAGCCATGGAGGTTCTCCAATATTAGCCCTTGGGTTTCACTGCTGTTGGTGCCAAGTAAGGCATGAGAGTCCTTCTCCAAGCTACCAGCCTCAAGATCAATGTTCTTACTCTTCAAGTTTTCCATGAGAATTCCTTGATTTAAGTATCAATTTATCATTTATCGACAATTTAGTTATCAAATAAATAAAAAAATCATGCAAGAAAAAGTATGTTTCTACTTAAGAGTTTATGGATTATGTTAATAGCAACATAAGTACCGTTTTCATGAGATAGCAAGCTGTAACTTCTCTTTAAATGGAACTTGTGATGCATCCAGCCAAAGATCTATCAAGCATAATTAGTCAAACGAAATAATAAGATAAACATGTATATAGCATGATATATATCATAGTAATGTTAATGTTGATTAGTTAGTCTCAAGAAAAACAGTATGCTGTATTAGCTAAAGGTATTGATCAGCACCTTCATGGCCGCACCTGCTGAGGCCAGAGAACGAATAAGCTAATTTGGAGTTTGAAGCAGTGTTGAAGATGGATGAGGAAGGGATATATGAAGCAAAAGTTTGCGTGAACTTTTGGGAGATGGAATACCAGTCTGAATGATTTTTAGGTACGCCACACTTAAGACGCCAAAAGTACACCAAAATACATCGAGGTACTTGACTAAACTCAACATTTCATTTCTTACCATGAACAATATATATTTTACGTACCACTGAGGAGTGGAACTAAAACTAGTCATTCACACCACCACACACTTGATCTTGTCTATGAAAATTTGAAGATTTAATTAACTATTGGTTGTAGCCTGTAAATTACAAATGTTATACCGAAGGCAGTATGGAAAAAGGGTACTTGTGTCTGAGAAAAAATGGTGCAATAATCACATGGACAGTCTCCACGTTGCCTTACCATTCATCGTCATGCACGGGGCCAGGAAGACTCTAAACCATAAAAATGGTAGCCAGGAACGTATACAATATGCTTATTTCTTTATATGTCTGAATGCATGACAAAGTGGCCACGTCACGTTTTTACTGACATGCTGGCTGCTACAAGCCTACAATAGATGTGCTTCTTCCTATACTCTGACATTTATTTCATCAATTAGCAATAAATTAATTAAAAAAATGGTGGTGTGCTGAATTGGGCGTGTATGTATGGTATATAAATAGTACTAACATGAACACCTATGGCAAAGAACTATATATGAATCGGCATATCCCGACTCTGAATTTGTCGAGAAATTAAACTTTAACAATATTGTTTTCGTACTCCTGCCTGAATTGAACTTCATGAAACGTATGCGTTAAATAAGTAAATTCACATAGTAATTACTTATGTAACTTAGTGTTCGTAGAACGTATTATAATGACACGCCTAGCTCAGCTTAAAAACACTGTACTTCATATAGTTCATACATATTCACCTTATCGGCATTTTTTTTTAACGAGCAATGAATATGACTCTTAAAGAGTGCTACAAGCTTGCAACCAGAACAAGAAAAAGAAGAGGTTGTATTGGCAAAATATCTTTCTATTTCGAACCCTAACAAGGAGAGTACCTCATGCATGCTAGCTTTTTTCAAATCCAAATATCTCAATTCTAATAAGAAAACACGAAATTTAGTTGTACAAAATCTTGGTTGTTCTTACCCACAAAATTTAGTAGCTTTCATATTGCCAGCTACTAGCTAGCTACTACTCTTATACTTCGAGTTTCTCAAGCACATAGAACTTAACACTACTTAATTGCTACGTAAACTATGTTTAGAATCTTTTAGATTAATCAAACAACATTAATTCTTAGAAATCCTCGTAAAACCAATCTAAGCTGCGAACAAATTTACAGGAGACGTAATTGAGCTAGCATTTCTAATTGAATTGACAGACGAGAGGGGACAACATTACATATTATGGATTTCGATCCAATCTCTAGCAATGAAATATATATTTATGTACTCTTAATTATTGGGATACATATATATCACATAGCCAATCTTATCCAAATTTCGCTGTTCATGTCCTGTATTTTTTGTAGTGCTAGCTAGGAAATGAGCATCTTCTTTTATCTTCAACTTTGTTGGGTGAGAACCAATTATTTATCATACTACCTGCACAGCTTGTGGATCATATAAGCAGATTTGAGTTGAACCACTCATGTGTCTCTTTTGACCCTTAACATCACATCCTATTTCCAAGCCTAGGAAGGCATTAAAGAGAAAGGAAGAATGCAAGGCCAGTCTATAATACCTTCTTGTTGGCATAATGCTAAGAACAGCACCTTCTTATCCCCCAGAAAAACCTTCGGATTACTTCAAACTTTGGCTCATTTATTTGACCGGTTGCTGCTATACATGATACATTCACATGGCCGTTGAAGGTCACAGCTATGTTGGACATGATCCCCATGTACATGTGCTCAATTATTTCACTGGAGATCATGAAGGATGCAGTGTAACTAGCACATATTGTGCTTGTCATCACAATGCGATGCACCCAGTCCGAGTTGCGATCTGACCAACTATAAGAACATGCTAGGACGATTGACCTACTAATATGCTATGTTTTATGCATATTTCTTACGAACACGGATTCAAGACATTGTTGATAAGCAGCTATAGCTAGCTTGCTCAATATATCGTCATGCATGCACAATTATTCCATCTTTGATGAGCGACACCTAAAGTTATTGTTAGAAGGGTTCGAAATCTTTCTCGAGTAATGGTCAGTCCAGTACTATACATGCGTGTATTTTAACTTGTTAATTATATTTATATATATATATATATATATATATATATATAATTTATGATCTCTAGCTAACAGCTAATAAAGCTCTTAATTAGTACAATTCGTGCATATTTTATGATCTCAGCCTTCTTTATGTATATTATGGGGGTTAAATTTAATGCAAATTAAAATACACCCAATGATATAGGATAATGCCAATAATATATCCTATATTATAATTAGAAAATTGTTAAGTAAGCCCTGATACCACTACGTAATTAAAACAAATACTAAGATCGGTGTCCTTGTCGGATGCAATAAGAGCATTCCGTGATTGATGCTTCAATGGATCACCAGACCGACACACTGTGCAAGATGGGCTTCCCTGGCTCAGCTTGGAGCCGTTTTCTAAAGGCTTTGCCGGACTGGTTTAAATAAACCTTAGAGCTGTTGGTGTAAACATCGTATCTAAACCATGGTTGCATGAATCAGAATTGGAATCGGAATCGGTTTTTGAGGAAGTCGGAATCGGAATCGAAATCGGTCTGAATCGGACAGGAATCGGTTCATTGAATCGGTCTAATTGTCATATATAATAATTTGACAACTCATAACATAAATATATAAAATTAGATATTGATGGAATTTTGATATTATTGTATGTATTATATTTTATGATATTTTATCATATTTTTTTAAAATTTTTAAATTATTTAGAGTTAGTTATTATTTTTAACTCGAGTCGGCACGAGTCAAGTTTTAATTACGAGAATGCCACTCCTTATTTCTTTCTCTTCGCCTCTTCTCTCCATCTCCGCCTCTTCTCTCACAGCCACCGCCGCCGCGTGCACGCCACGCCCCTCCTCCCCCAGACCCAGCCCACCCCGCCCCGCCCCCCTCCCTGCCAGCCTTGCCCTGCGCCCCCTGCCCTGTCCCTCCACGCCGCCCGCCCCTTCCCGCCAGCCCCGCCCCGCCCCTGCCTCCCCCCGCCAGCCCCGCCCTGTGCCTCCCCGCCACCGCCGCCCCACCTCGCCTCCCCTGCCGGCCGCGCCCCGTCCCCTGCGCCCCCAGCCCTGCCCCTCCAGATCCTCCCCCTGCCCCCAACCCAGCCTCGCCGTCGCCCTGTTGTTGCCGACACCGCCTCTCGCCGTCGCCCTGTCGCCTCTCATTGTCGCCCGTCGACACCGCCGTCGCTCGTTGTCGCCGCCATCACTACCGTCACCATTCGGGTAAATTCCAATTTTACCCATGTTTAAATAATTTAATTAATATCATACCTAGGGCATTTTAGTCATTTTTCAAAAACCGATTTTTCCCGATTTACCCCGATTCCGATTCCGATTTAAATCGGTCAGAATCGGGGTAAACCACCCGATTCCGAGCCCGATTCGGGGCTGATCGATTCAGCCCCAAAATCGGATCGGCAACGTGCCGATCCGATTTAAATCGGCCGATTCCATCGGAATCGGCCGATTCGTGCAACAATGATGTAAACCACCGGTTGTACTTGGTATATTGTATACCGCCTTTAAATCTAGCATTTTTTTTATCATTTTTATTAGTTTCCAAAATTTCAGTATCAATTTTTTACAAAATCTAGTTTTTTATTAAAAATTTTGTATTTTAATTAGTATTTAATAAAATATTAATGACAAAATATATTTTTAATATTTAATAAAATATTTTATTTATCATTTTTTAATATAATTCAATGTATTTCGACCTAATTGAATCAAATGTACCTATACTGCTTAAAAATTAGATATAGTCAGAATATTTAAATATATGATTAGAGATGATATTAGGGTTGACCAAATGAGATTGGAATCAGACCCGCTTCAACGTCCCGAACCGTAAATAACCCCAACCACCTGTCCTAATCCCAAACTTCGCCTCCTCCAAAACTACATACGCCACCTCCACCGTGCGCCACTCGTACGCCCTCTTTAAACCCCTCCCCCGACCATGCACTCGGCCGGGCCGCCCTTCTCCGCCGCCGCCGCCGCCGCTCGCCGGCGACCACCTCCTCACCCACTACCCTACTCCACCTCCCCCACTCCCCAGCCGCCACCCATGGCGAGCTTGGTCGCCGGAGACTGCTATCGTCCATGGCGAAGGAGGCGATCGAGAACCGAGATGGGAAGAAGGTGGCGGTCCTCCACTCCGAGGACCAACTGGCGGTGTCGCTGGCCAAGTACACGGCGGAGATCGCCGGCAAGTGCGCGGCTGAGCGGGGCGCCTTCTCGGTGGTGCTCTCCGGCGGGTCGCTCGTCAAGTCTATGAGGTATGGGGAGTGCTTGGTTTGCAGAAAGTTTCAATTTTTTATTCTGGCTGTTGTTGTGGTTTTCAGAAAGCTGTTGGAGGAGCCGTATGTGGGTTCGATCGAATGGGCGAAGTGGCATGTTTTCTGGGTGGATGAGCGAGTTGTGCCGAAGGATCATGAGGATTGCAACTACAAGCTTGTCTATGATGGGTTCCTTTCAAAGGTATAAAGTTTATGTTATCAAAGATAACATCTTTGAACTGTGATAGCTTAAAAATTGAATGCTGTTGCTACTGGAATCTGCCTATGTGGATAAAAAACTTTTGGGCTTGTGCTTTGTGATAAACTTCTCTTCTACAATCAATAAAACTCCTGTACAGTATTTATACACAGAAATATAAAAGGTAACTTGATTGACAAGTTAGGCTATCTATCACACTATAAGAGTATATTTCACATTATACTCTTATTTCACATTATACTCTTATTAACCCCCTTTAAGCTGTAGGTTCAGAGAGACCAAGCTTGCAAGCTAAATTCATGAATCTATCAGCAGAGAGAGGCTTGGTAAAGATATCGGATACTTGATCAGAAGTAGAAATGTATCGAGTCTCAAGCTTCTGTAAAGCCACTTGTTCTCTCACATAGTGATAGTCAATTTCAATGTGTTTTGTGCGAGCATAGAAGACAGGATTAATAGATAATTACAGTGCACTCATGTTGTCACAAAACAAAACTGGAGTAGTAGGCAACAAGACTCGAAGATCATGAAGCAAGTAAGTAAGCCAAGCAATTTCAGCAGCTGTGGCTGCCATCACTCTATACTCAACCTCTGTGCTAGACCTAGCAACAGTAGTCTGCCTCTTTGCACTCCAAGAAATGACATTCCTACCAAGCATTGTACAAAACCCAGTTGTTGATCTTCTTTCTGGTTTGTTTACAACTAGCCCAGTCTGAATCAGAATAAGCAAGTAGTTCCAGTGAAGAGTCTGCCCGAATGAGATGCCCCATAATTATAGTACCTTTGAGATATCTTAGAATGCGTTTTACCATCTGAAAATGGTAAGTGTTTGGTTGATGTATATGTTGACAAAACAATTCACCGCAAAGGAGATATCAGGTTTGGTAATTGTCAAATACTGTAAGGAGCCAACCAACATTTGAAAGAAAGGTACATTCTCATAAACAAGGGCAGATTCAGAAGATATATCTGGAACAACAATGGGTGTATTGAGAGGCTTGCAGACCACCATTATTGCTTTTTCCAATAGATTATATGCATATCGATGCTGAGACAAAACAAACTTTGTGGAGTTCGTGTGAATTCAATTCCCAGGAAATAATGAACCAATCTAAGATCAGTCATTTCAAAATTAGATTTGACAAGTGAAATGAATTCAGATTCAAAACTTTAGAGCTGCTAGTTATCAACATATCATCAACATATAGAAGTAACACCAAAACATGACCTTCATGATGTTTGACAAACAAAGAAGGATCAGCAGCACTTGAAACAAAAGTCTGAGAGAGAAAAAAGTACTGAACTTTTCATACCAAGCTCGTGGCGCTTGTTTCAGCCCATAGAGAGCTTTGTGAAGTTTGCAAACATGTGTGGGAAACTGTTTATTTTTTAACCCAGGAGGTTGATGAATGTAGACTGTTTCATTAAGAATTTCATTGAGAAAGGCATTCTTTACATCAAGTTGATTGATGTCCTAGCCCTTAATAGTAGCAATGGTCAGAATTGTTCGCATTGTGGATGACTTAACAACAGGGGAAAAAGTCTTAGAGTAATCCACACCTTGTTCTTGATTGTACCCCTTTGCAACAAGCCTTGCTTTAAGCTTATCAAGAGTATTATCAGCCTTGTATTTTACTTTAAACACCCATTTTACTCCAATAACATTCATATCCTCCGTCTTTGGTACTTAACTCCAAGTCTGGTTTTTTCAAGAGCAATGATTTCAGCTCTCATTGCCTCTATCCATCGATCATCCTTTAAGGCTTCTTGAACCGAAGTAAGCTTTTTGATGACAACCTTAGTTGAGACTAGAGCATAGCGAGGGTTAGGTTTAACCACTCCAGCTTTAGACCTTGTTATCATAAGATGAAAAGTTGAATTTAGATGCATAGGTGTGCTGTCAGTCATGGCTTCATGCAAAGAAGAGGAAATGAAGGAGGATGACTCAGGTAGATCAGATACTGTAGGAGGCAAATCATCCTCTTGTAGTATATCAACAACCTGATATTTACTTCCTGAATTTGTACCTCCTGGAGTTGGAGTCATACTCCTACATGGCCTGAAGGAAGACATTTTCTAGACAACAAGTTTATCAACAAATTTCTCCAGAGGAAATAGGTGCTCATCAAAAATCACATGTCTGGACATATATATCCTACCAGTTTTAGGGTCAAGACATTTGTAGCCCTTGTGCATAGATCCATAACTAATGAATACGCACGGCAAGGATTTTGGAGAGAACTTATGTTGTGGATAGTGACGCAAACATGGATAACACAAACATCCAAAAGTTCGGAAGGCTTTGTATTCAGGAATTTTGCCAAATAATAATTCATATGGAGACTTGTTGTCTGTTAAAGCTTGTGAGGGCAACTTGTTCAACAAGAAACTGCAAACTGAAAACTCTCATTCCAATACAGCATGGGAGTTTTTGAATAAAACAGTTGTGTGAGACCTGTTTCAACTATGGAACAATGTCTCCTTTCCACTATTCCTGCCTGTTGTGGAGTATATGGACAGGCAAATTGATGTAAGGTTCCATTTTCTTGAAAATGTCTTTTTAGTTTTTCTGGTTTAAATTCTCCCCACCATCTGAATGAAAAATCTTTATTTTTCTTTCAAACTGTGTGTGAACCATCGTCTCAAATTGAAGATAGACAGAGACAAAGTCTGGTTTGTTCTTTAAAGGATAATACCAAGTGAACTGAGTACAATTATCAACAAAACTCACATAATATCTATAAGAAGCCCGAGAAATAACAGGAGCTGGTCCCCATAGATCACAATGAATCAAATCAAAAGGTTTAGCAGACTTATTTATAGACACCCCAAAAGGTAAACACTTTGATTTTCCTAGTTGACAAGCCACACAAACATTGGTTAGCTATGCCAGATATCAAAATCAGCTGTAACTTGCCTATTCGAAAAAAACTTTTTGTCTTTGAATGTTTAATATGTAGACATTCCCTCTCTTCCTTCCTTCAGCTATCAATTTCCTGATACTCTGTGTTTGATACAGACTTTATTAGTTGAAAAACATATGTCAAAAGGCATGTCAGCTGATAACTGTGTACTGAAAATGAGATTCTGTTTAAGTGAAGGTACCAACAATACATTGTTTAGCTGCAAATTTCCAGACATAGTATGAAGAACAACAGTACCAATGTGAGTTATAGGCAGAAAATCTCCATTATCAACCATAACCGAGTTTGCTCCTTCATATGTTGTCAAAGAAGTAAACAATGAAGAATTACTAGACATGTGTGAGGAGGCACCTGAATCAGGAATCCATTCATTGGCATCAACATCTGAGATCTGTCGTGCAAATAAGGCTTGATGCACAGAAGGTGTCTTCCACTTCTTGTTAAACCTTTTCCAACACTTGTTTGCCGTATGTCCAAACCTTAGGCAAATCTGACATTGAAATTTTGACTTTGTGGATGGTTGTGGATCAGCCTTTTCAGATATTTCTCCTTTTGTGAATTTTGAATTTGTAAAATGAATTTGTGCACTTTGATTCTTGGAAACATCACTCTTAAACCCACGGTTCTGTGAGGTAAAATTCTGTTTTTGTACAGAACTAAACTGTGGTTTTTTAAAACTCCTTTGAGCAGCATAAGCAACCTGATTTTGACTGTGATGATGATGTTTCAAAATCCTTGATTCATAGGATAGTAGCATATCCATTAGGTCATTGAGAGATGGCATAGGAGGCCTCAACATCATAGTAGTGAACATTTGATAGTCACTTCCTAGCCCTATTAACAGCCAAAAATATTTCCTTTCTTCAGTCAAGGGTATCCCAATCGCTCCAAGTTCATCAATAATAGTCTTAAACTTCAACATATATTCATCAAGACTACTATAATTGTCACGATTGCAACTCCCCTTGGAAATGAAATTCTCTTTCTAGAGAAGACTGAGCCATTTTCTGTTTCAGAACTGACCAAAGTTCACATGCAGTTTTCGCTCCAACAGCAAAGTATGCTGCCTCTTTGCTCAGAGTACTTGTGCTCCAACCTTTTAACAGCTTATCAGATCTTTCCCAAAGCAGAAAATCAGGATTAATCTCTTCATGAGCAGCAGAATTAGAAGTAACTGTTTTCGGTGGAATTGTTCCAGTACCATTGATGAATGATCCAAATCCATGAGAATCTATCAGATTCAAGATCTGATCTTCCCAAATTCTATAATTTGTAGGATCCAAAGTAATATTGACAAAGTTTGATACATTTGTTGTATCTGGATAAGGAAAAGATACATTTTCAGAAGATGATGCTATGCTATACACCATTGTTGATTTCATCAAGATCAGAAAACAACAGATTCAGAAAACAAATCAAAAAATGATGAAACAAGTATCAAACTGTCGAGGACTGAGGCACGAAGAAAACCTCACTCGAAGCAGGCTTGATCACTGGAGCAAGTTTCCATAGCCTGAGAGCAGATTGTCACAATTGATCGCCATAGCTCTGATACCATGATAAACTTCTCTTGTACAATCAATAAAACTCCTGTACAGTATTTATACACAGAAATATAAAAGCTAACTTGATTGACAAGTTAGGTTATCTATCACACTATAAGAGTATATTTCACATTTTACTCTTATTACTTTGGCAATCGTTTCAATGTTTTTGTTTTACTAATTTGATTGATATTGAGGTAAATGTTTGTTGATCATGTTTCATTGCTGGTGGAAATCTCTGTTTCTTTCTTATTAATTCATACGTGCTTGATTTCTGCTTTGTGGTGTTTCGTGGATATGATATTTTACTTGGAATTTTGATGCTTGGACACTTGGAGGGGCATAGATGATGGTAAATAAGGGTGGTTTTTATATGTTAGATGGCTTCGCTGCTTCAGTTTTGAAAGCATGGAATTATATGATGGTTTCATGTCTGCATTAGATCAAATTGTCTTGGAAAGGAAAATGTAGCTGTGCCATCAGCGTATTGAGGAAAGAGAGCTGATTCATATTATTTTTGCTGCAATAAAGAATGCAATTCAAAGTTACAAGTTTGTTCTATCAAAACCCAAGTTTACCTTAACTCGCTACCCAACGAATTTCATTTTCACATGAAATATTTTGACTTTCCTGAATCAAGTTCCATTTCCTCCTGGTCAAGTTTATTCTGACTTTCCTGTTCCAATTCAGCTGAGGGATCCGCAGATGATTATGAGACTTTTCTGAAGCATTTGGTTCAGATAAGGTGATAGCTACATCAAGCATCACTGGCCTCCCGAAGTTTGATCTTATGCTACTAGGAATGGGTCCGGATGGTCATGTTGCTTCACTTTTTCCTGGTCATCCCCCGGTTAAGGAGAGTGAAAATTGGGTTACATATATAAAGGACTCTCCAAAGCCACCACCAGAGAGAATAACTTTCACCTTTCCTGTTATAAACTCTTTTGCATATGTTGCTCTTGTGGTTACCGGAGCTGGTAAAGCTGATGCAGTACTCAAAGCTCTAGACGATAAAGAAACCTCTTATCCTCTTCCTGCATGAATGCTTTCCATGGTTGATGGAGAGACAACATGGTTTTTGGACAAAGGAGCAGCTTCGAAGTTGTAAAATTTGAGATACAGACAACAGTGCAGTGGCTTCTTGGATCTATATAATTGCTCGCACGATTTGTGATCCAGTGAGGTAAATAATGTTTCGTACAAATAAGTTATTAACTAAACTTCAAATGGTGAAGTCTCACAGATTAAGTTCTGTTTTCTGTTAGTTGAAGATGTATCACTAATGTATGCTGTACTCCCAACTGCGGTGAGAACAAATGGATGTTTGTTGTTATATGATGCTTCACACTTGGTTTGGTTGGGACTGGTCAAGTTTTGTGTTTTCAAGTTTTTTTTTTTTTTGGCTTTTGTTTCCCATGTGTGGTAGTGTTTCCATTTTTTATTGGTTTAGTTTGACTGCAAATATCAAGCTCTTACCAAATTGGGATTTCTCGTGATTGAAGATGATCATAATTAAATTTTCGAGCAACCTTCATTTAATGAGATAAGTCGTATAAATTGCATGATGATGACAATGTTGTATATTCGGGTTATGTCGTTGTCCTGTATTGTGTGCTGCATGGGGTGTTGCTGTATTAGGTGTAAAAATCCATTTTGTTGGCCCGTTGGTGTCTTTTCTTCAATGATTTCTCCCAGACCATGACCTTGTTTAGGTTGTTCTCCTTTTCTTGAAGTTTGTAAGTTCGCATGTTAGACGTGAAGGGTCTGATGCAATTCGTGAGGATATATATAAGTCATGCAACTGTGGACTTTTTCCCTTACTGACTGACTTTTTTCTTGGCCTCTTTTATGGTAATGCCAATATTACTTCTGATCTTAAAACTGTTATTAAAATAACTTATGGCATTTTCTTTTCTCTTTTTTTTTCTCGGAGAGAAAGAGAGAGGGGGAGAGAGAGGGTAGAATATGGCCCTTGTTTGAGTGTAAGAATTAAGATCCAATCAGAATACGTCCATGTCATTAAAATGAGAAAACAATGAGGGATGAACTGGATGCTCTATACATTTCTTGCCTCCTCTAACAGATTATTTCTGGCGGATACCAGTCGAAGAGTCGCATACCTATGCATCTTGTGTCTTGTCGCAGGCGTGATATTTCATGACTTTTTCCCCGGAACCTGGTACTATGATCTGTCGAAGCAGAGAACAAGCATTTTCAGTGCACTCGTACGATTTGTCCAGATCACTTCTACTATCATCTTTGTAATTCTCTGTTCCAACCCATTTTTCGATCACTCAAGGGATAACTTCTATCATCTTTATTCTCCTGTCTAATCCTTTTCCCCAAGACTCGACCTCAATCTCACCCCACCCAAGCTCGATTGTCGCTGTCTTGAGCCACATCAATTGCCCGTTTGCCCAATACAGTACTCCAAGTTTCCATGCGTAACAACTGGCAACCTTAGCCGATCATAATCAAAAGTCTGATCAAATTGGTTTTTCTGTGGACAGCTTTAGCTTTCTGGTTCACGATTCTAAATTTTTAAACAATGGGTACTAATCAAATTTGTTCTGTTTTATATTTATACTTGACACAAATTAATTAATAAATACTTCGAAACCCCCACCAAGCTAAGTTTGAGTCGGCTTCGCCATAGTTGTAACAACGAACCAAAGCCAAACATGCGCTCAAGGGTTGTTAAACCTAATTAGTATGGCTTATTGCCAACCCTCTTCAATGCTAACTTTGCTCCTTATGATAGGTATCTTAAAAATTAAATATTTATGTAAAAAATATCAACAATTTGTTGTATTATAAACTTTAACTTAATCCAAATTATACCGATGATAAAAATACCACTAATAAAACCTTCTTCAAATTAAATTATGAAGAAAATAGAATTTCATAACGGAAATGTACTTGAATCCATAAAAGCAAAACAATTCTTTATTTTTTAAGTTTTGATTTTCCAAATTTAATCACCAGTTCTATCCAAAGTTTTTGGATGATGGGATACCAGAAATAAAAATTACATGACAAATTCAGGGACCCTAATTGTATTTATCCTTATAAATATATTTATCCTTATTTTTCATAATTCTAATTTAACTCATCATAAATTAAATATTACAAAAATGATATCTTCAAATATTTATCCATACTTATCTTAAATGGAAGATATCGACATATATTTATCCTCTTTAAACATTAATGGTCCATTAATCATAACTTTAATAGATCAATTTAATTTAGGCCCAAACCTTAATAATAACATATAATACAATTATATACTTGTATATATATTTTAAAATCCAACAATCTCTCACTTGGACTATATATATATATATATATATATATATATATATATATATATATATATATATATAAAGATAATTATATATTACCTTATGAGTTCCAAAACAACATACGCTATTATTTCCAAATAATAATTTTGTCCATTAATTAATGTTAATATAAGATCAATGCGATTTTTATTGCATATATCGTAACTAAATTCATCCATGGTCACATACATCAACATAATTAAATAACATATATTAAATATGAATGTGTAGCATGAAAATTACATGTAATTTGATCTAAATATGCCTATTTTCAACTAGTCCAACTTAATAAGATTACTAAAATAGAGTGAAACATAAACCAAATACTGCAATTTATATAAAAACAAACTCCCACTAAAGTAATATATCATCAATGATACAACACCCAGATTAGCAACATGCTCATGAAAGACTTTTGGACAGTAAACTTTTATTAAGCGGATTTGTAACCATGAAGTTTGTCTCAATATGCTTTATAGAAACTTTACCACTTTGAACTTTTTTTCACAATAAGGAACTTGATCTCTATATGTTTTGATTTAAATGAGCTCCTGTTGTTATTTGAATATAATACTGCGAACTGATTGTCACAAAATAACTTTAGTGGTCTTTCATTATTATCAACAATACGCAGCCCTGTGACAAAATTCTACAACCATATTCTATGATTAAATTCCTAATACAAAAGACACATTTTCAAAATCTTTCATTTTAAATTTCTTTGATAAAATTTCTTAGTTTCGTGCAAAAAATCTATATCATTGCTGGCAAGCAATATATCATCAACATATAAAACTAAAAAAATATACTTACTCCCACTAAACTTATGGTATATACAATCATTAATCACATTCATCTCAAAACCGAACGAGAGAATAACTTGATGAAATTTGTGATATCATTAACAAGAAGGCTACTTAAGTTCATAGATTGATTTCTTTAATTTGCAAACCATATTTTTTAAATCTCCCGATACAAAATTTTTTGGTTGCACCATATAAATTATTTCATCAATGTCACCATTTAGAAACACAGTTTTTACATCTATTTGATGTAACTGAAGATCAAAATGTGTTACTAATGTCATAATTATTTTGAATGAATCCTTCAATGAAACTGAAAAGAAAGTCTTATTATAATCGATGTCTTCCTTTTAAGTAAAACCCTTTGCAACAAAACGAGTCATATATCTTTCTATATCACCTTTCGAATCCCTCTTGATTTTAAATATCAATTTACAACTAATAGGTTTCGCACCTTCAAGCAATGGAACAAGATCCCAAACATCATTAGCTTTTATAGACTTCATCTCTTTATTCATGACATCAATCTACTTTTGAGAATTAGAACTCTTCGTGGCTTGATGAAAGTTGATTAGATCATCTTTCATCATTCCAATGTTATCCTCATGTTCTTAGAGAAAGACGATATAATCATCTGAAATTGCATATCTCTTTTCTCTGTTCTCTTGTGGTTCTTCTCAATGACATTTGCTCTTGAGGTTATTAAGTTTTCTCTTCAGGTATAACTTGATTAGGGAGATTCTCGACATTGTCTTATAATTCTGATATTGTTTCTTGAACAACATCAAGAATATGATCCTCATTATTGTCAAGATGATTTTTCTTCAAAGATAAAGTCTCTAACTTCATTTCCCCCTCCAAACTCAACATCCTCAAAGAACTGAGTATTTCTCGTCTTAAAGAATGACCTTGTTGTGAGATAATAAAACTTATACCCTCGAGACCGTTCAGAGTACCCAACAAAATAGCTGCTAATTGTTCTTGAGTTCAGTTTCCTTTCATTTGTCCTATAAAACCTTGCCTCAGCTGGATTACACTAAATGCATAAATGCTTAATACTAGGTTTTTTTCAGTCCATAATTCATAAGGGATCTTAACTGTTGCCTCTGTTAGTACTCTATTAAAAAAATATGTTGTTGTCTTTAGCGCCTCACCCCAAAGTGAATCAGGTAAAGTAGTATGAGCAATCATACTTCTCACCATGTCTTTTAATGTTCGGTTTCGTTTCTCAACAACATCATTCATGGTAGGAGTACTTTGGCATTGTGTATTGTGGGAGGATTCCGTACTCTTCTAGGAATTTGGCAAAAAGTCCTAGAGGTTGTTCACATAATCCATCATATCTACTATAGTATTCATCACCATGGTCAGATCTAATAGCCTTAATAGTTTTGTCAAGTTGGTTCTCAACTTCAGCCTTATACGCCTTAAACACGTCCAATGTTTGAGACTTCTTACTAATGAAATAAAGGTAACCATAATGAGAATAATTGTATATGAACGCAATAAAATATTGTTGACCAATCCAAGAAGCTGTAGGAAATAGCCCACAAATGTCTGTATATATTAGTTCTAAGACGCTTGAAGATTTATTGGTACATAGTCTCCTTATATTTGTTTATTTTCCCTTAATGCAATTAATACAGACTTGAAAACCTGATAAATTAAGAGAATCAAGAATTTCATTTGACATAAGTCGTTCAATTCTTTGTTTAGAAATATGTCCTAAATATTTATGCTAGAGTAAAGCAAAATTCTCATTTGTTAATTTTCTTTTCGTACTACGTAAATCCACATTCAAAGTTTCATTAAAAGATGCAATACTATCAAGTAAATATAGATTATCATAAATAAATAAGGAACTGTACCCACAATATTTGAATTTAAAAAAGACTAAACTTAATATTTTTAAATGAACAAGAGTAACCAAATTTGTCCTATATAGAAATAAAAACAAAATTCTGTCTAAAAGATGGTACTACATATGTCTCTTTCAAATCCAAATAATATCTTGTCTTCAATAATAATCTAAAAGTCAATATTGCTTCAACTACAACTGATTTGCCATCACCCACATAAATGAATCTTTCAGCATCATTTGGCTTTCAGTAATTTAGGCAACCCTACATTGACACACTTATGTGAGTAGTAGAACCAAAATGTATATATAAGTCATGCAACTGTGGACGTGAAGGGTCTGATGCAATTCGTGAGGATATATATAAGTCATGCAACTGTGGACTTTTTTCCCTTACTGACTGACTTTTTTCTTGGCCTCTTTTATGGTAATGCCAATATTACTTCTGATCTTAAAACTGTTATTAAAATAACTTATGGCATTTTCTTTTCTCTTTTTTTCTCGGAGAGAAAGAGAGAGGGGAGAGAGAGGGTAGAATATGGCCCTTGTTTGAGTGTAAGAATTAAGATCCAATCAGAATACGTCCATGTCATTAAAATGAGAAAACAATGAGGGATGAACTGGATGCTCTATACATTTCTTGCCTCCTCTAACAGATTATTTCTGGCGGATACCAGTCGAAGAGTCGCATACCTATGCATCTTGTGTCTTGTCGCAGGCGTGATATTTCATGACTTTTTCCCCGGAACCTGGTACTATGATCTGTCGAAGCAGAGAACAAGCATTTTCAGTGCACTCGTACGATTTGTCCAGATCACTTCTACTATCATCTTTGTAATTCTCTGTTCCAACCCATTTTTCGATCACTCAAGGGATAACTTCTATCATCTTTATTCTCCTGTCTAATCCTTTTCCCCAAGACTCGACCTCAATCTCACCCCACCCAAGCTCGATTGTCGCTGTCTTGAGCCACATCAATTGCCCGTTTGCCCAATACAGTACTCCAAGTTTCCATGCGTAACAACTGGCAACGTTAGCCGATCATAATGAAAAGTCTGATCAAATTGGTTTTTCTTTTGACAGCTTTAGCTTTCTGGTTCACGATTCTAAATTTTTAAACAATGGGTACTAATCAAATTTGTTCTGTTTTATATTTATACTTGACACAAATTAATTAATAAATACTTCGAAACCCCCACCAAGCTAAGTTTGAGTCGGCTTCGCCATAGTTGTAACAACGAACCAAAGCCAAACATGCGCTCAAGGGTTGTTAAACCTAATTAGTATGGCTTATTGCCAACCCTCTTCAATGCTAACTTTGCTCCTTATGATAGGTATCTTAAAAATTAAATATTTATGTAAAAAATATCAACAATTTGTTGTATTATAAACTTTAACTTAATCCAAATTATACCGATGATAAAAACACCACTAATAAAACCTTCTTCAAATTAAATTATGAAGAAAATAGAATTTCATAACGGAAATGTACTTGAATCCATACAAGCAAAACAATTCTTTATTTTTTTAAGTTTTGATTTTCCAAATTTAATACCAGTTCTATCCAAAGTTTTTGGATGATGGGATACCAGAAATAAAAATTACATGGCGAATTCAGGGACCCTAATTGTATTTATCCTTATAACTGTATTTATCCTTATTTTTCATAATTCTAATTTAACTCATCATAAATTAAATATTACAAAAATGATATCTTCACATATTTATCCATACTTATCTTAAAATATTTATATATATTTTATATATTTATCTTAAAATCTTAAAATATATATTTATCCTCTTTAAA
>JAURVB010005187.1:0-14321 GCA_033002965.1 Piper betle
CTGCACCACCACATGGACACCGACCTGTTCTCCCCTCGGATTTTAGACCTGCGTGCCTCCTCGACGGTCTGTTTTGGCCCTCCAAGGTGACTCCATCCGGCCAGCATCACGATTTTTATTAAAAGTTTGTGAAAAATGGTGGATGACTATTTTTCAGGAAGTTGGATGCATAGGATGCATTCCTATGGACATCACCAACCATAGGAGTGTTTGGCTGTATGGCATGCCCAATGGAGCATAGGGTACTCATCATTACAGAGGTATTCCCGGATTAAGCTAGAATATATTGGGATTCAGTGATGGGTTCAACATTTGCCTGCCGACAGCCTCAAGACATCACATGGGAAGTGTTCAGAGCAGAGTTTGATGGGAAGTATTTTCTGCCATATGTCAGGAATAGAAACGAGCAAGAATTTTAGACACTGAAGTAGGTTCCCATGATATCGGTGCAGTATGAGACCAATTTCAGAGCTCTAGAAAGGTTTGCACCGAATTTGGTTCCTATCGAAAGAAGGAGAATAAAGCACTTTTACGACAATCTCCAACATGAGATATGAATGCCCTATTTGGATAGGAAATTTGCCACTTTTAGTGACGTAGTGAGAGTTGCAGGTGAGGTAGAGCAAGTTACAGCTACTTGACCTCGCCGAAACTTTGATTAGAGGCAGTAACATCTAAGGCCATATCAGCCAGAGCAGGGAGCAAAATAGAGATGTCAAACAGATGCACCAGTTGTCATGACGGGTATGCATGGCCAAGTCCATGACAACAGGCTACCTTTCTGTTAGATTTGCAAATGTCATCATAGTGATGAGTGTAGAGCATGCATGACGCATGTTACTGTTGTGGTCGACCAGGACATAGAGCCCCAAGTGTAGAGCAGGTACTAACGCATGCTAAAGTTGCAGTCAACCAAGGCAAAGAGCCGCTGTAAAACCCCGAAAAAAAATTAATTAGGTTATTTTATTTCGGGATTTGTAAATCTTTGAATGAACCATAAATAATATTTAATTAAATTAATTCTTAAAAATCAATATCATAAATTATCAATTATAACCTTTAGAGTATCGATTCAATAGTTTTAAATAAGTTTTATTTGTTAAATTTTTCGGATTTGGACCCACCCATTCGCATTCATTCAATAGTTTTTTTTTGAATTTTTGTTATCACACAAATTGATATAATTATGAGTGATTATATATTTTTTTATAAAATTTAATGTAGTGACTTCTTGAATTCCACACATATTAATAAAGTTTAATACAGTGACTTCTTGAATTCCACACATATTCTTCTATATAAAGGAGAGTTCTGTTGATGTTAAATTAAACATCCTCTGGATCGTTTATGAGCACATTTGGCTCACAAAGGGAAGGCCTTAGGATCATGTGTCATAGTTGCAAGTTCCTCATCACAATACCAGGTTCGTATAATTACTCAAAGTTTTATATAGTACTATGTGGGTGTCTTGGTCGGCCTGAGCTCACATTCGAGCACCATGCGCCAAGAAAAATCGGGGTCAAAGAATTGGCTTAGTCTGACAAGAGGCAGCATGCTTCAAAATTACTATGTGGGAGTCCCAACACGTGTAGCACCCTTACTACGTGGGAGTCCCGACACGGGGTAGTACCCTTAAAATTACTATGAGGGAGTCTTGGTCGGCCTGAGCTCACATTCGACCACCATGGCGCTGAGCGCAACCGGGGTAAAAGAATTGGCTCAGTCAGACACGAGTTAGCACCCTTAAAATTATTATGTGGGAGTCCCGACACGGGGCAGCAACCTTACTATGTAGGAGTCCCGACATGGTGCAGCACCCATAAAAATTACTATGTGGGAGTCCGGACATGGGGTAGCACCCTTACAAATTACTATGTGGGAGTCCCGACACGAGGCAGCACCCTTAAAAGACGTAATTCAGATGTTGTGGAATATATTAATTGTTTCTTGTAATTATATGACTTCTTATTTTTATCACTAACGTAGAATTACCTCCGCAGGTATGAGCATGTAAAGATGGGTAGAGTCGGGACAATTGGAGGACTTTGTTATTGGACTATTCTTTTCTCTAGATTGTTTGCATGACAGTGAGATTTTTTGTTTGGTTCATGGGGCTTAGATTATTCCAAGCATTTGTATATTAAATTTATTTTTATGGATTATTCAAAAATCTTAGCAATTGATACAAAATTAATTTATGAGAGACCTAATTCCATATAGCAACACTAGGTTCGTGGCTCGGAACGGGCTGGTCGTTACAGCTGCAACATGTCCAACTGGCCATTACCAGCGGTTGACACTCCCAATGCCTCAACATAGACTTACACCTCCTGCCCCTCAGCAATAGCAACACCAAAGAGTCCAACAAGGCCAAGGTCAGGGCCAGAAAGGTAGAAACCAATAGTTGTCGAGATAGCAGCAAAGGGACAGAACTAGAGAGGGTACATTGATGCAGGGCAAACCAAATTGCAAACATGTAGACAACAGGTATCGTGAGCTCAAAACCAGAGGGATAAAAATCAGGTGGTACCACTAGCAATCCTATTGCTCCAGCACAGTAGCAGCCACTGAGGATGAATGCAGCATAGTGGCAGAGGCACTGGAGGACACGACAATCATGACAGGTACGCTTCTAATAGGCTTTGTACCTGGATGAGTCCTAATTGATTCTGACTGTATGCACTCATTTATTTCATACACACACGCAAATAGAATTAGAGGTAAGATAGAAGAATTAGGACATTCACTATTAGTGCATATTCCCGTCGGTAGTGTGATAGCTACATGTGAGTGTGTGCATAATGCACCTATTGAGATTCAACAACAACTTGTAGATGATTTGATATTATTCAAGCCATAAGAATTTGATGTGATATTTTGAATGAACTAGATGTCCAAGCAAGGAGCCATGATAGACTGCCGTAGAAAGACGATGACTTTTCGCCGCAGAAGGCACCACATTTTCTTCCAAGATCAGGGCAAATATAGAGAACAAGGATCGATATCCTATCAGAATGTGGTGAGACAACAAGAATGTGGCAGTGAGCTTATAATGGCAGCATTAGTACTGACTGAGCAGAGTGGTTCAAAGGATGGACTAAATATTGGACAGATTCTAGTTGTCATAGAATTTTTTGATGTATTTCTAGATGAGATTACTAGATTATCACCAGACAGAGAAGTAGATCTCGCCATTGAGTTGATGTTAGTCACAAGAGCGATCTCTAGAGCTTTTTACAAAATGACACCTCGTGAGCTCAAGGAACTTAAGGAACAGTTACATACATTGTTAGATCGAGGGTACATCAGACCGAGTGTCTCTCCATGGGGTGCGCCCGTGTTATTTGTGAGGAAGAAGGATGGAAGCATGCGCTTATGCATCGATTACATGATTCTAAACCATGGAACTATTAAGAACATATGTTCTCTTCCTTGCATTGATGATCTATTTGACCAATTGTGCTCAACAGTCATCTTCTCGAAGATTGATTTGAGGTCAGGATACTACCAATTGAGTATTAGAAAAGAAGACATCCCGAAGACTGCATTCAGGACCACATATGACCACTACAAGTTTTTGGACTTGATGAAAAAAGTGTTTTGTCCATATTTTGACCAGTTAATGATCGGTTTTGTAGATGACATACGGGTATACTCTTCATCCAGGGAAGAGCATGAGCAACACCTGAGGACTGTGTTGCAAACATTGGGAGAGCACAAGTTGTACGGAAAGTTTTCAAAGTACAGTTTTTAGCTTTCAGAGGTGAGCTTTTTCTGCAATATCATCTTAGCAGTGGGTATCTCAGGAGATCAAGCTAAGATAGAAATAGTAGTATAGTGGGAACTGTAAAACCACGAAAAAAAAATTACGTTATTTTATTTAGGGGTTTATAAATCTTGGAACGAATCTTAAATATTATTTAATTAAATTAATTTTTGAGAATCAATATTATAAATTATAAATTATTACCTTTAGCGAACTGGTACAATGGTATTTATGGATGGTTTTAAATAAGTTTAATATATTAAATTTTTGGGATTGGGAGTCGTGAGTGCAAGATGACACTCATTCGCATTAAGTAAATAGACAATTTTTTTAACTTTTCGTTATCACGCAAATAGTTAATTAAGTTATGTGTGATTATGTTCTTTTCTATAAAATTTAATCTAGTGACTTTTTAAATTCCACACTTGTTCTTTTATATAAAGGAGAATTTTGTAGATGTCAAATAAAACATCATCCTGATAGTTTGTAAGCACATTTGGCTCCCAAAGGGAAGGTTTTGGAGAAGTTTTATTCATATTAGGATTGTGTGTCGTAGTTGTTGGTGCCTCATCACAATTCCATGTTCATATAATTATTTGAAATATTATATATTCCTATTTGGGAGCCTTGGTTGGCCTGAGCCTACATTCAACCTCCGTGCACCGAGCGCAACTGGGGTCAAAGAATTGGCTCAATCTGACATGGGGCAGCACCCACCCTTAAAATTATATATTCCTATTTGGGAGTCTTGGTTGGCCTGAGCCCATATTCGACCACCATGCGCCGAACGCAACCGGGGTCAAAGAATTTACCTAGTCTGACATGGGCAACACCATTAAAATTCTTGAAAGATTAAATACTTGCCCCCATGCTAAAAGCGGTGATAGGATGCAATGGCGCAAGACAACTCATTATGCACTTGTGATACCGAGAGGGTGAATCAATGGCAAACATCGGTAACTATAGGCCGAGGGCCACATAGAGTGTGTGCGCATACATGGGATTGTAGCTGGATGGGCGGCCACCCTCCCAACATAATAAGAGTTTGGCATAAGCTTATAATCACTAAAAGACGTAATTAATGATGTTGTGGAATATATTAACTTGTTTCTTATAATTATATGACTTAGTGTTTTTATCACTAATGTAGAATTGCCTCCGTAGGTATGAGCATGGAAGGATGGGTAGAGTTATGACAGCTGGAGGACTCTGTTATTGGACTATTATTTTTTCTTATATGTTGTTATAGTTCTAGATTATTTGCATGATAGTGGGATTTGGGTTCGGTCCACGGGGCTTAGATTATTCGGAGCATTTGTATATTAAATTTATTTTTATGGATTATTTAAAATCTTGACAATTAATAGAAAATTAATTTATGAGACACTTATTTTCATATAGTAACACTTGGCTCGTGGCTCGGAACGGGCAGGTCATTACAGGTGGTATCAGAGCTGTGTTTCCCATGGAACTATGAAAATCAATCGTGACCTTGTTGAAGGTCTAAGAGTCCACTGTCCCAAGGGTAGCAATTTCTTTTATATAAGCATTCATCATTCTTTTATATGATTAATTTTCATTGTTTTAGACGGTAAGTAATTATGGGTGTGTCACTTATATGTCATGCTAAGTGCACATAACACTTAAACCAATGAGTGTATATAAGATACATTTATAATTAGAGGTGTTATCTAGGTAGTATGGATGATAAGGGACACCTGTGCGATATGGATGACAGTATCATGTGACAGTGCCCCACTTTAGCTATGCATATGAGTGACAATGCTTAAATTAAGAAAAAAAATTGTAAATTGTAATTTTTCTAAAATGAATTTTTTTAAAGAAAATGTGTAGATATTTAAATTAATTCCTCTAGAGTTAGATACAAGTATACCAACGCAAAATGGAAGAAATGCCTATGATAAAATAAGAAAGAAGTTAGATGAATGAGTAATTTTCTCCTCATAACACTTATATTTTTTAGGATAAAAATTCCCAAGGTGGGGAGATTGTAAAACCCTAATTTTTTTACCTTATAATATTTTTGAGGATGAAAATTCCCAAGCTGGGGAGATTGTAAAACCCAAAACAAATAATCATGTTATTTTATTTAGGGTTTTATAAATCTTAAAAAGAATCTTAAATATTATTTAATTAAATTAATAATTGAGAATCAATATCATAAATTATTAATTATTACCTTTAGTGTACCGGTATGATGGTATTTATAGATGGTTTTAAATAAGTTTTATTTATTAAATTTTTTGGATTGGGAGTTGTGAGTGCGAGTTGACACCCATTTGCATTAACTAAATAGTCAGTTTTTTTAACTTTTCGTTATCGCACAAATAGTTAATATAGTTATGTGTGATTATGTTATTTTCTATAAAATTTAATGTACTCACTTCTTAAATTCCACACTTATTCTTCTATATAAAGGAGAATTCTATTGATGTTAAATAAAACATCATCTTGATAGTTTGTAAGTACATTTTGCTCACAAAGGGAAGACTTTAGAGAAGTTTTATTCATATTAGGATTGTGTGTCGTAGTTATGGGTTCCTCATCACAATTCCAGGTCCGTATAATTACTTGAAATGTTATATATTCCTGTTTGGGTAGAGTAACTGGATAGAATCACAATTTCGGCCTAAGCCTACTAAAGACCACCATGCACCGAGCGCAACCGGGGTCCAAGAATTGGCTCAGTCCGACACGGGGCAGCACCCACCCTTAAAATTATATATTCCTATTTGGGAGTCTTGGTTGCCCTAAGCCCACATTCAACCACCATGCGTTGAGTGCAACCGAGGTCAAAAAATTGACTCAGTCTGACACGGGGCAGCACCCTTAAAATTCGCAAAAGATTAAATACTTTCCCCAATGTTGAAAGGGGTGACAGGGCGCAGTGGAGCAAGACGACTTATTATGCACTTGTGATACAGAGATGGTGAGTTAATGACAAACATCAGTAACTACAGGCCAAGGGCCACATAACGTGTGTCTGCATACATGGGATTGTAGCTGGATGGGCGGCCACCCGCCCAACATAGTAAAAGCTCGACATAGGCTCATAATCACTAAAAGACGTAATTAATGATGTTAGGGTATATATTAACTTGTTTCTTATAATTATATTGCTTAGTATTTTTATCACTAACGCAGAATTATATATTAACTTGTTTCTTATAATTATATGGCTTAGTGTTTTTATCGCTAACGCGGAATTGCCTCAGTAAGTATGAAAATGGAAGGATGGGTAGAGTCGGGATAGCCGGAGGACTTTGTTATTGGACTATTGTTTTTTATTATATGTTGTTATACTTCCAGATTGTTTGCATGGCAGTGGGATTTCGGTTTAGTTAATGGGGCTTAGATTATTTCGAGCATTTGTTGTATTACATTTTATGTCATGGGTTTATTTAAAATATTAAAAAAATAGAAAATTAATTTATGAGATACTTAGTTTCATATAGTAACACTTGGCTCATGGCTTGGAATGGGTGGGTCGTTACAGGAATAGTCGGAGACACATATATAAGTTGGAGTTTCATAGGCTTAACTGGATACTACATATGGTTCATACAGAGTTTCTCATCCATAGCAGCCCCTCTTACACAGCTGACTAGGAAAGGCTAACGATTCAAGTGGACGGATGAATGTGAGCTGAGATCCAGGATGCTAAAGGAGATGTTGACTTCAACGCTTCATAGTTATATTATGGACCTGTAACGATTGTTACTGACGTGTTTTTATACTATATATAGGTGATAACTATGAGTTGGATGTGTGAGCTTGGACGAAGGAGCAATGATGTCACTTGCACACACATGTTAGCCGATAGAGTGGTTAATATTTTGTTTATGATGTTATTATATTGTGAATGATGTGATTAAATGCTAAGACATTATGATATGATGTGAAATGTGAATAGGTTGCATAGGTGGGTAAAGACCCAAGTTTCAAAGTGATTGATACAGAATAGATTAGAATTCTGTGTGAATGCAAATATTTGATATATGCGTTTATGTTTGTATATATTATTTTGACAGGGTGGCCCTTAATTGCACTTTTATGGGGAGACTTTGTCCATTTTATTTTTAGAATTTTTTATTGACTTATTGCAATTATTGTTGGTGTGTAAATTAGTTTGCATGTCATCCATATAGTAGCATGTTAGGGTTCTGTGTATTCATCCATGCATGGCGAGTTAGTATCTTCATCTTAAGACACCAAGATTAGATCCGTACGAGTTGGGTTCGGGTTAGCCGACCTAACCGGGGCCCGTGACATGCCAGTTCGGTTCACAATCGTGAACCGGATTTGGGGTGTTACAGTTTTGGTATCAGAGCCACTCTCGGTTGATTAAGATGCAAGATACTGTTATAGGTGATGTGTGTGCAAAGACTGCTCCAAGTCAAGCTGGCAGGTATGTTTCTGTCTATTTTCTTTACATGCAGATTTTTTTCATAAGTTAGTTGCATAACAGTGTATTCAGGACTTGATCAGAAATATGTGGAACTGGCCTTAGTTGAGCTAACAGATCATTTCTATGGATTTTTATCATGATATCAGACTGTTTGCTCAGTTAGATGTGAGCAGGGCATGTTGTAGTGCTAGCAGAGGTAGAATGGGTATAAGATCTCATCTTATACCAGATCTGGATGTCAGCAGATGTCAGCAGGAATCTGACAGGCATGTCATGATGGGCTTAGAGACCCACCAGTTCTTTCCATTGCATAAGAGATTTGGATGAGTCGGGGTGTCCACATGTTCGGTCAGCTGAGATTGAATTGGATGTTGACCAGGTGTTCGTGTTTTGCATGTCACCACATTAGTCCTGCTTCTGTGGGACATGGTGTACATTGTGGGAATGAGTTAAAAAGAAAAGAAAAGGGGCAACAGTAAGGAGCTTGAAGTATAGAGATACTGGCAAGTTAGTTGGCACATGAGATGGACCACCGAGTGCCTTAGACAAATCCCTAAGGATGAAGGCTGTGATTATGCCAATGGAGCCACTGAAGTACATGGAGCATAGATGAGAGTTTGGGCAGATGACTTGAGATGGACCACTTCCAGAAGATAGTAATGAATGAGGATGAGTAGCGAGGTGGATCAACAGTCCGATGGGCACTTCACCACCTCCCCTCTTCCACTAGTTTATGACCATACCGGCAGCAGTTTTGGCTTCTCTTTGCCAGACAGAGGTCTCGATATGATGAGGAAAAGATCAAGACCACCATTGCCTATGAGATCAGATATTTGACAGGATTCCACTAGAGATAAGGCACCAGATCAGTGGTTGCCATTTGAGGGCCAGTCAGCACTGATAGAAGCAGCCACTCCAGATTTCAGGAGATCAGTGTGGGTTTAGCATAGGTTCACCATCATATGTGTCACCACCATGATTCGAACCCCTTCAGATCAGACACGCATGGTTGGACAACCTGAGCCGAGTTGTTAGCAGCCATTCTAGGAGACAGACACATGGAGGAAGACATGTCAGAGATAGTAGTGGATTTACGATGTATATGATCAGGATTAGATTCTCAGCACCTAGATAGCATTGTTGCCGACCAAGTTGCACACAGCCGACCAGTGCACAACCGCTGACCGAGTTGCACAACCGCCAACCGAGTTGCACAACCACCGACCGAGGTGCACAACCACCGACTGAGTTGCACAACCACCGACCGAGTTGCACAACCACCGTCCGAGGTGCACAACCGCCGTCCGAGATGCACTACCACCGACCGAATATGCACTACCACCATCCGTGTATTGCTCAACTGCCGACCGAGTGGAGCAGTTAGAGCTTAAGCCATGGCCAAGTTGTTGTCTCGCCCCACATGAGGACAGCTACTTGAAGGATTTTGAGCCTTGCCTGGCGACCGCATGTCACAACTTTCAGAGCTGAGTAGGGCCAGAGTTTGAGGAACAAGATATAGCTACAGTGGCATCAGCAGAACAGAGGAGAGTTAGGAAAACTGAGGTTATTCTGATGAGATGGCATAGGATCTGACTTCACAAGCTCTCTTGCAACCATTGTCTTGACCTGACACCCTTGGGTCAGATGTATATTGCAAGATAACCCCATCAGACACTATTAGTGACAGTCTCATAGGGATGTGCATGGACAAAGTCAGAAAACATGACAGTATGACCTCCAGATGGGACGGTCACAGTGATCAGATTGTTCAGACAACATGATAGTACATCCATGGGCCACAACCAGCATACACAGATCAGATGGTTAGTAGATGGTCACACACGCAATTTAACCCATTTAGCGATTGGCCAGCCAGCGAGAGGAGTTCGACTTGTATTAGAGTATTGGGCATAGATAGAGGGTTAGTGAGGAAGTGTCTTTCAGAGAGATAGTGATTTCCTTGTGTTTCGCCAGCATGATTAGGTTCTTACCTTGAGACATAGGGTTGAGCCTTGCCCTGAGTATAGAGGTACCTTCATGGTACTGATTAGGGCTTACAGTGCAAGTAGGTGTTTGCAGACCAATCTTACGATGATGATTTCACCCCAGCTTGAGAGCGATGTAGACAGGGACTTCAGACAGAACAAACCATGCTGACAAGATAGAGTGATACTAGTGTATGCTCATCTTGATTGATAGCCTTGCTTGAGAGTCTACCACAGCGGTAGTAGTCATGTGAGTCAAGATTAGTGCTACAAATCGATACGGGACGGCAGGTCACACACCACTGAAGAGTGGACGAGACACGTGTCGAACCTCACTATGAGTCCCCATAGACTTGAGGGGAGACAGTGATTCTTTGGGTTGTTTAAACCCCGCCCATTTAGAAGTGCGTGACTAGTACGGTATCGAGAAACACGTGCCTACTGTTAGCTGATTGAACTAGAGCCACTTAGGAGCCATTTTTGAGATTCGTCATTGATTGACTGTTCCATAGACTGATCACCTGTGGCATAGTAAATCGTGGTGATCTTAGAGACAAGTCCATAGACCTACCGATATTTTGGCCACCCAGTATGCTACACAGGGATTTCATCTCCCCTGTCACTTGCATGATACCTTGACTTTACCATAGATCAGAGTGACATACCTATGTAGTAGGTTTTTCTTAGCCTAGTGGACTTCCCCATTTACCTGATGTCAGATCCCACATGTGAGGATGAGATATCACCTATTGAGAGTTCTTGAGCAGTGTGACTAGATTTTTACGAGATTCAGTCTCCTTTCCTATAACCCAGAGATGTCAGACAGAGTAGAGTTTTCACTTGAGAATTTCCACTCAACCCTCTAGATATATCAGTTCTACTATCAGTTTATCCAAATGATTGAGATGAGTATACATTGACCAGAGCACATGCCACAGACTTAGATGCAGACTCTACAGTTCCATGCAAAGTATGTTATCATACTCCTTGAGATACACTATGTATGTACAGGTGTTCTCGCCTCCATTCCATCACAGAGAGCTCCTTTCAGCAACAATTAGTGGTTGTATAGATAGCCACTAGAGCCATAGTATACACTAGAGTCATAGCAGCTATCCTTGTTCTCTTCTAGAACAGAGTGAGATACTTGACTTAGGACCAAGTCAACTAGGACCCAGTGAGCGGTCCAGTTCCTTATACAGGGACACCTGAGAGTTGGATCTAGACTCGCGACAATGAGCCATGCAGCTCATTAGCCTATACACCCGTACCTAACAAGAGACTCATAGCACACCTTAGGATGGTTGTAGGACCTAGAATAGAGTTTCCTGAGAGTACATGTAGTTGACTTTTCACATCAGATGAGGATCAGAGAGACATGGGTAGATGTTAGCAGGTAGGCCTTGCCCTCGATGTAGTTTTCCCAGATATAGCTCAGATTAGCACCTTGCAATACTCTAGAGTATCTGCTTGACCAACCTAGTAGGCCCTTAGGGGTGACCTAGGATTTTCTGCCAAGTTAGCAGTAGGGATCAGAACAAAAGAGAATGATGATGGTAATGTCAGAACAAGCACAGACAATTTAGAATTAGGAAGGTTTGATATTGACAGCATCACTAGCAGAACTCGCCATGTCAGTGCAACTACAGTCAGTGAGGATGTACATGACTATTGAAGAGTAGAGGATACAACTGATGTGTATCCAGCTTCCAGATTCCAGTTTCAGTAGAACCTCCTTGAGTATAAAATTTTAAGGACGAAATTTTTATAAGGAGGGAAGGTTGTAAAACCCGTGACCCAAGCCAGGGTTTTATAGTCAGAACCGGTCGGTTCGACCATCTATTTTTAGTAGAGTTGATTTCAGAACACACGTACTGAGCCGAGGCCGGTCGTGTATGTATGAGCCATGAGGGTCATGTGTACCCAAGTATATGATGATAACGTCATGAATACAGCAACAAGAATGAGTTATCAAAATATATGAGAGTATGCCAATTATTTTATATATATATATAGTGGATCGTAGAATTAGTTTTAGGTCGTTTACCGTGTTATGTTGCGCATTTACTATGTTTGGGTGGGTTATTAGTTATAGAGCATGTCATTGTAGTGTTATAGTGTGTAATATATTTTATGGGTTTTTTCCCTATTTTCTAAGATTTGTTTAAGGATTTATTACGAGCTAGTTATTATTCTTGACTCGTGTCGGAGTCGAATCAATACTTATTTATGATATTGCCACCGACCACCCCCAACCCTTTTTCTTCTCCCCCAAACCCTGATGTGAAGAATTGAGTAATTTAGGGATATTCTATTAATTATTATTTGATGGATGATGATTGTGTTGTGTGTAATATTCATGTCGAGTTGATGCATCATTCAGTTAGCGGGCGTTAGCTTCTAGATTTGATGTGTATGTATGGAGTAGGAGCTCGCCGCCTAGGCGCAAGGATATACTTGGAGCTTCTACCAGGTTCATTTAGGGCTCGCCTCTATTTTATACTCTATTCTATTGTATGTTTGTTTTATTGCCTGTAGGACTAGAGTTAAAGTGGCGTTTTATCGGATCCCCCTCAACTCAGTGAAAATTTAGCCGAACAGTTTTCCAAATTAATGACCCTCGAGGATGATTTCAAAAACAAGATCCACTGCAAGTTGCCTTCGGGCCTATTATATAAATCCCTTCCCAAGCCTATATATATATAATTTTGTTGAGTTTTCAATGAGACGAGAAATTGTGAAACCAGCTTGCACATAACATGAGTGGACGCACTGCGACAGTCAAAGCGGACTCTAGATTAGTGAGCGGACTGTTCCATTCCCAAGGGATCCTGACAACTCCGAGTTTGAGTTCGTCACACCCGGAGAACGTGGAGGTTTACGGGTACTATTAAGTACAACGCACGTCTCAACTTGTGGTTCAAATGGTACTAAAGGCGGTTGCCTGAGAGTACTCGGCCTTCAAGCTCAAGTCCAGGAGAATTATGGAGGAAAGGAGAGAGCTTAGGATATACTTGTAGTCTCGATGGACCAAGAAATGAAATGTGAAAAATGCCAAGAGAGGCGTCAGCAAAATTGTCAGTTCAGGATGCTATTGGCTCTGCAGCCTAGTGGCTCCACAATAGGTGCCCTTAAGAGAGTCCTCGTGAAGTATGCGAATGTTTTTCTTCATATGAGATTTAGCTCTCATAGCCAGTTTGTTATAGTCATATTTTCGACCAGTAACGCTTGTTACAGATGTATTTTTATACTATATGTAGGTGATAACCATGAATTGGATGTGCCAGTGTTAGAATAAATACAATGACGTGCAACTATACATGGTCGAAATAAGTAATAAAATGATAAATTTCCAAGTGTCGTCCCACAAAGAGATAATTTACTCAACGTTAATAGTAAAAAATAAAACTAAGAGCAAAACTACAAAAAAAGATATTTTTAGTTTAAGATAAAATTTGTTCTAAAGTCGAATTTTCCTTGACATGAAATTAATCTTCATCACATCTTACTCTTATCTTCTATTCCCTCGAATTGTCGATCTAGGATAATTGTATGACATAGTGGCTCCTGCTCCTTCATGCTTCTATTATTTTGCCCCAATTACTACCTCCCGGTGATAATTGATTAATCAACAAAATAATACATTAAGATTTGCCTTACAATCGCATACAGTGTATAATGTATGTCTCGACCATAATGACAAATAAGTCAAAGACTCGTCGTATGATAAATAATCAATGACTAATCTAATTAATTTCTCCTGAAATCTAATTAAACCTCATGATCTAAGAAATAGGCGATCAATCTACTCTTAGCATTAAGAACATGATAATTCAAACAATCCGATTGAATAAAAGAATATGAGCTTGAAATGAATTCAATTAAACCATGTTAAGTTCCATTCTTTTCTAGAACGAAATAAAGGACTACTCCATAATAAAAATAGAAAATATTATATAGAAGGAACTACTTCTCATTATGAAAGGAAAAGAATTATAAAAACTAGAACTACTTCTAAGCCAAAAGATGAGATATCCCAAACAACAAATGAACACCCCTTTATATAGAAAATGAGATGTGCCATAAGATACATGAATTCAAAGAAGGTGTTCACAAATCGATGTAGTCCTACATTGTACGC
>JAURVB010005190.1:0-14689 GCA_033002965.1 Piper betle
GAATATTTTCAATAACATGCAAGTGTACACAGTCGAAACAAGTAATATAATGATAAATTCAAGTATCGTCCCACAGGGAGATGAATTTCCTATAATTAATTAAAGAACATAAAATGAAGAACAAAACAAAAATAACAGACTTAACTAAATCTAAGTAATAACTTTAAATTAAAAGCAAAGTCAAAATTATAAAACTCGTTCTAGAGTCGAATTTCCCTTAACATGAATTTAATCTTCATCAAATCTTACTCTTATCTTTTATTCCCTCGGATTGTCGATCTAGGATAATTATATGACATGGTGGCTCCCGCTCCTTCATGCTTCTATTATTTTGCCTCAATTTCTACCTCCCGGTGATAATTGATTAATCAACAAAATAACGCATTAAGAATTGCCTTACAACCGCATACGGTGTTGTGTATCTTCCGACCACAACGACAAACAAGTCAAAAGACTCGTCGTATGATGAATTATCAATGACTAATCTAATTAATTTCTCCCGAAATCTAATTAAACCTCATGATCTAAGAAATAGGTGATCAATCTATTCTTAGCATTAAGAATATGATAATTCAAACAATCCGATTGAATAAAAGAGTAAGAGCTTGAAATAAATTCAATTAAATCATGTTAAGTTCCATTCTTCTCTAGAACGAAATATAAAACTACTCCATAATAAAAATAGAAAACAATATAAAGGAAAACAATATAAAGAAGAAACTAACTTTTATTACGAAAGAGAAAGAAATTACAAAAACTAAAACTACTACTTCTACTACAATCTGAAGCCAAGAGATGAGATATGATCAACAACAAATGACCACCCCTTTATATAGAAGTGGAGATACAAGAATTTGAAGAGGATGTTCACAAATCGACGTAATCTAATTAATTGTAATGTCCCTTTACGTTTCAACTGTTCAACTCCATTGAACACCATACATTGTAGCCATTGGGTTGCGCCAAGTGTCATGACCAATCAAATCCAAAGCTTAATTTATTCATCTTTTTCTGCATTAAAACATCAAAGTTAAGCATATCTAATAAAATATTAATTAACTAAAATAATAAAGTAAAATATTACTTAATTAATAATGTTTATACCCGAGAAGTGCAAAATCATATTAAAAAACTTGGGTAAATATTGTATATTTTAAACACTTAACAGCCGCCGGGAAACCGCCAGTAGCTGCCGGAAAACCGTCGAAAAATCAAAATTTCTGGAATTCGCTGGAATTCACCGGATCTTCCGCGGAGCTCACCCAGTTGGACTCGATCGAACGTCGGACGCCGAGGAGCGCCGAATTCGAGCTCCGAGACGCGCGACGGAACCCTAGCCGTCGCCGATTGCCGACGACGTGAGGTATAATTACCTCCGATTGAGTTATTTAAAATTGAATATGATTGTTAGCATAGCATGCTAGAATTAACTAGTTGTCATGATGAATGTTAGCACAGTATGCTAGATTTGATTAACCGTCATGAGTAATGCCTAATTATGAGTAAAGGGATGATTGTATGATTTGGGTAATTGCGAATGAACAGTAAGTGATCTAATGAGGTAGATCAAGTCTCAGCATGATAAGTGATCACGAGATAACTTAGAAAAACACAGTAAAATTGGTATGAATAGAACGAGTTAGGATTATTTACTTTTATGATTATTTGATTGGTCATTGTGATGGATGATGATGGTATTGTGATTGTGATGTTATTGAGTTTGATGCATCATTTAGTTAGCGGGCGTTAGTATTTAGTTTTGATGTGTAGGTACGAAGTAGGAGCTCGCCGCCTAGGCGCGATGACACGCTTGGAGCTTCTACCAGGTCCGTTTAGGACTCGTCTTGTTTTACTCTTTTCTATTGTATGTTTGATTTATTGTCTGCAGGACGGGTTAAGTGGCGTTTTATCGGATCCCACTTAACTCGGGCCATTTAATCGAATATTTTCCGGATTAATAACCCCTCGAGGATGAGATCCCTCGAGGTTGATTTCGAAAACAAGATCCACCACAAGTTGCCTTCGGGCCTATTATATAAATCCCTACCCAGGCCTATATATATATTATAGTTTTCGCATTTCTGTGAGACGAGAGATGGAGAAATCGACTGCACGTACCATGCAGAGGATGCCGTGACAGTCAAAGCGGGCTCTGGATTAGTGCCAGCGGACTGTTCCATTCCCGAGGGATCCTGACAACTCCGCGTTTGAGTTCCTCACACCCGGAGAACGTGGAGGTTTACGGGTACTGTTTAGTACAGCGCATGTCCGGACTTGTGGTTCAAAGGGTACTAAAGGCGACTGCCTGAGAGTACTCGGCCTTCGTGCTCAAGGCCAGGAGAAATATGGAGGTAAGGAGAGGGCTTAGGATAAAGTTTCACGAGAAGTACTGAAAAAGAAGTGCTGAGAGTAGCACAGTACCAGCAGCAGCAGTAAGTTCGGGATGCTACCGGGTCTGCAGCCCAGTGGCTCCTCAGTAGTGCCCTTCAGAGTGTTCACGTGGAAGTATATGATGATTTCGTTCATATGAGAGTTTGCTCTCATAGCCAGTTTGTTATAGTTATTTTCTTTTCGGACCAGTAACGCTTGTTACTGACGTTTTTCCTATATATATGTAGGTGATAAGCACGAGATGGATGGGCCGGCCAGGACGGAGGAGCAATAAGGTCTTCTGCACACACACATTGGGTGATTGAATGTTTAATGTTTTTTTTATGATATTATTTTATGAACATGCTATGAGTAAATGTTTGAGGCATGACAATGAGATGAAATGAAATGATCAGAGTAGCGCAGCAAAAGTATGATGGGTTGAAACCCAAGCTTCAGAATGAGTGTATAGTAGATTAGATTCTGTGTGAATGAAATTGTTTGATAGTTGGTTACATATATTTTTATATGTATATTTGACAGGGTGGCCCCTAATTACATTTTTAGGGGAAACTCCGTCCGTTATATTTCAAAACTTTTATTAATTTTTATCGGGATTGTTTGGTGTGTACTCTGACTTGCATGTCATTCATGTAGTACCATGTTAGGTTTGTGTATTCATCCATGCATTACGAGTTGTATCTTCATCTTAAGACGCCGAGATTGGATCCGCACGAGTTAGGTTCGGGTTAGCCGACCTAACCGGGGCCTGTAACATGCCGGTTTGGTTCACGAGTGTGAACCGGATTTGGGGTGTTACAGTTAGGAAGGGTACAAATATAGATGCAACAAAGTAAGGAGGAATTCTGAAGAGAACTATGACAAATAGCTCTTGTCGTAGCACGAATAGAGAAGAGAATAGATATAGATGACAAGGCACGAGGGGAGCTTGCAGTTCCCATGGGCCCTCTGCTACCGCCTCCTCCGCCACCGTGACATCAGGGGACCACTCCTACAACAATTCCACTGGTCATCCCACTTTAAGCAGGAAGGGGTACAAAGGATAGTGGACCTAGAGAAAATGATAGTGGAATGATAGGCGTCCTAGGGTTTGGTAATACTCCAGTAGGGCAGCATCACCATTTCCACAATACGAGATTGGAGAATGATCAAACAAATCAGCAGGTAATAGAAATTTCAGATTGTGGCAATAGGAGCAGTTCGTGAAGAATGGAGGATGCCCATTCACAGGAAAACTAGATGCAAAAGAAGCTTTCATGTGGATTTTATCATCTGTTCGCATATTAGGAAGTATGACACTGCGTATGGATTATTGCGAGAGCATTACAGGATGAGGCTAGAATATGGTGGGATTCAGTCATGGCCTCCACATTTACATGTAGGCAACCTCAGGATGTGACATAGGACGAATTGAAAACTGGGTTTGATAGAAAGTATTTTCCTTCTAATGTAAGGAAGAGGAAGGAAAGCGACTTTTAGACACTTAGATAGGGACCCATAAGTGTGGCACTGATTCAGAGCATTGGAAATATTTGCACTGGATTTAGTGCCGACGGAACAACGAAGAGTCGAGCACTTTTATGAAGGTCTATAGCAAAGAGGTCAATAGGATTATGGACAAGAATAGCCTACCTTAGATCAAAGAGGAATACGAATAACACTACCAATAGGTCCGTTCACTTCAATACCGCCATGGGCAATGAGGATGGACACAGTCACAATTGTTGAAGCATTGGAGGATACGACAGATGTGACAAGTATATACGCAACCCGTTTCAGATTTCAGATTTAGTGGATATCTGCAAAAGTAAAGCCTCCTTGATTTAAAATTTCAAGGATGAAATTTTTATAAGGAGGAAGGTTGTAAAACCCAAGTCAGGGTTTTATAGTCTAAACTAGTCAGTTTGACCATTATTTTTAGTCGGGTCAATTTCAAAACATGTATAACGAGCCAAGGCTAGTCTTGTGTTATGAACCATGAGAGTCATGTGTTCCCAAATATATGATGATAACATCAGTAAGACAGTAGCAGAATGAGTTATCAGAATATATGAGAGTACGCCAGATTTTTCTTCATTTGTTTTAATTAAATCATAGAATTATTTTTAAGCCGAATAACGCAGTAAGACGTGTTACGATCAGCGTGGGTGGGTTATTAGTTATAGAGCATGTCATTGTACCGTTGTGATATGTATTATGTTTTATGGAATTTTTTCTTGTTTTTCTGGATTTTTTAAAATTATTATTAGTTATTATTATTTTTTCAAGTCAGAATCATGTCAAATTTTAATTACGAGACGACCACTCATTTTCTTCCCCCGACACCTTACAAGATGACTCCTAACCTTCCCTCGTTCCTCCGACCAGCCACCCCCACCTCCCCCCCTCCGCGGCACCTATTTAGTCTAAACCTCCAACACAATCACCATCCAGCCACCACCATCCTCCTCACCCAACACCCTTCTCCTTTTTCTCCCTTCCGTCTCCCCCACGATCCTCACTCGAGCCGGCTACAACCTTGTTCGCTGTTGCCGCGTGACTCACGATTAGGTATAGAATTTTATCCAATTTTATTTGATACTGAATTATTTTATAATTTTATTGTGATGTCAATGGTGGGATTGTAAATAGGTGTTGGTTTAAATTTAAATACATGTTAACGGATGATAATAATGAATTAGATTTTGAATTTAAATGCAAGTAAATAGATGTTGTCTTGTATAGATTGATGAGGAGTGTAGCGTTCGTGCATTATACTGAGCATTAGTATTTAGTCTTGTTGTATAGGTACGGAGTAGAAGCTTGCTGCCTAGGCACGAGGACATGCTCAGAGCTTCTACTACGTCCATTTAGGAGTCATTTCCTATTTTACACTCTATTCTATTGTGTATAATTTTATTACTTGCAGGACAAATTAAGGGGTGTTTTATTGGATTTTATTTAACCCAGGTCATTTAATCAACCAATTTTCTAGATCAATAACCCTCGAGGATAAGATCCCACAAATAAATTTTTGAAAAAAAGATCCACCACAAGTTGCCTTCGGACCTAAATATAATTTTCTCGAGTTCTCAATGAGACGAGAGATGGGAAAACCTGACTCGCACATGCCAGTCAAAGCGGGTTCTGAATTAGTGAGCGGGTTGTTCCAATCCCGAGGGATCCTGACAACTTCCATTTTGAGTTCCTCACACCCGGAGAAACATAGAGGTTTACGGGTACTGTTTAGTATAGCGCATGTCCAAACTTGTGGTTAAAAGGGTATTAAAGGCGACTACCTAAGAGTACTTGGTCTCAAGGCCAGGAGAATTATGGTCTCAAATTGATTTTACAGCAGATAAGAAAGTTGTGTGAATGAAAATGTATGATATATATATATATATATATATATATATATATATATATACCCACACACACACGTATATATATTGATTTGACAGGGTGGCCCTTAATTGCACTTTTAGGGGAGATGCAGTTCATCTTATATTATGAATCTTATCGATTTTCATCGTAATTATTTGATATGTGAATTAATTGACATGCCATCTATTTAGTAGCATGTTATGGTTATTTTTTGTGCATTCATCCATGCATAGCGATTGACATCTTCCATCTTGAGATGCCGAGAGTAGATCCGTCGGAGTTGGGACCAGTGACATTCCAGTTCGGTTCCTGAGCATGAACTAGATTTGTGGTGTTACAACTTTTCTATTTTATTATAAATAAAAATATGAAATTTGCTTGATTGAAGTGCATTAAAACAAGTGCTAAGGAACTAATTAGATAAACTAAGTAATTATCGTAATCTCATGCAACGTAGCGTAGGAAAACGTATGATGTAGTGTGTGTATGCTATAGGATGTTTGATGACTCGTTCCGTGCTTTAAGCTTTATTCTATTATGCATTATTTTAATACTTACATGACGAGTTAAATGGTGTTTTATCGAATCCCACTTAACATGGGCCATTTAATCAACCAGTTTTTCGAATTAATAACCCTCAAGGATGAGATCCCTCCAGTATGTTTTCAAAAACAAGATCCACCACAACTTACCTTCGGGCCTATTGTATAAATCCCTTCTCAAGCATATATATATATAATTTATCGTATTTTTGTGAGACGAGAGATGGGAAAACTAACTCGCAAGTACCATGAGCGGGTGCATGTGCTCGTCAAAGTGGGCTCTAGATTAGTGAGTGGGTTGTTTCATTCCCGAGGGATCCTAACAACTCTGTGTTCTCACACCCGGAGAACGTAGAGGTTTATGGGTACTATTTAGTGCAGCACATGTCCGGACTTGTGGCTCAAAGGGTATTAAAGGCGACTGCCTGAAAGTACTCGATCTTCATGCTCAAGGCCAAAAGAATAATGGAGTAAAGGAGAGGGCTTAGGATATACTAGTAGTCCCGTAGTAAATGAAACAAGAAAATGCTAAGAGAGGCATCAACATCAGTAAAGCAGTCAGTTCAGGAAGCTACTGGGCCTGTAGCCTGATGTGTAGCAACCCATCCCAAAGTGCAATGTAATGGGCTAAGTCATTTCTTTAAAATGGGTACCCCGGAAGTTAAAGATCTATAGTCTATTCCCACTTATAAACAGGATCTTCTCCTAGTAGGTATTAGATGTGGGACTAAGTTGAGGGATCTCACAATCCACCCTCCTTAGGAAATTTTGTCCCCGAAATGCCTATTCTTGGCCCGTTGCTAACCCCAGCCCACGTCCTTTTTGGCCCGTGACCGGCAGCCTAGCCAACATTTCTAGTCTTGGCCCGTTGCTAATCCCAGCCCACGACCTTTTTTGGCCCGTGACCGGCAGCCTAGCCAACGTCCCTAGTCCATCCTCCCATCTAACACGGAACCAGGTCGGCTCTGATACCATTTGTAATGACCCAGCCCAAAGTGCAACGTAATGGGCTAAGTCATTTCTTTAAAATGGGTACCCCGAAAGTTAAAGATCTCTAATCCATTCCCACTTATAAACAGGATCTTCTCCCAGTAGGTATTAGATGTGGGACTAAGTTGAGGGATCTCACATGATGGCTCCTCAGTAGGTGCCCTTGACAAAGTTCAGGTGAAGTATATGAATGTTTTTCTTCACATGAGAGTTTGCTATCATAGCCAGTTTAATATTAGTTATATTTTGGACCAGTAACACTCGTTACCGACATGTTTTTATAATATATGTAGGTGATAATCATTAGTAGGATGTGCTAGCCTCGAACAGAGGAGCATTAATGTCTCTTGCACACACACATGTCAGACGATAGAATGTTAATATTATGTTTATGTTGTCATTATATTGAGAATGATGTGATGTACTACTAAGGTATGATTGTAAAGCCCATGATTCGAGTCAAGGTTTTATATTCAAGATCAGTTGGTTCGGCCATTATTTTTGAGTCGAGTCAGTTTCAGAACACGTGTACTGAGCCGCCAGTCGTGTGTATGAGCTATGAGGGTCATGTGTACCTAAGCATATGACGATAACGTCATGAACACAGCAGAACAGAATGAGTTATCAGAATATATGAGAGTATGCCAGCTATTTTTTTTATTTTTATATATAATGGATCGTAGAATTAGTCTTAGGCCATTTATCGCATTAGGATGTCTTATGGGCAATTTGGGTGAGTTGATAGTTCTAGAGCATATCATTATGATGTTTTGGTGTTTATTTAATTTTATGGGATTTTCCCGATTTTTTTAGGATTTAATACGCCTTAGTTATTATTACTCTTGACTCAAGTCAGACACGAGTCAAGTAATATTTACAAGTTTACCACCAGCCCTTTTCTTCCCCAAACCCTTGCCCCGACGCCGCCCCGTGCAGCATCGCCGCCACCGCTGTTGACGCCGGCCTGCTGCCAGTCGTCGCTGCCATGCTCTGCTGCTGCGGTGCCATGTCAACCTGAGCACTCGGGCTGTCGTCCGGCCTCCACGACGCCGGATTGCCGCGCCAAGCGTCGCGCCCGCGTTGCGCTTGCATCGCCGATTCCACCGCCGCCAACCATTGTAGTTGTCATCTAGTGGTTGCCTCGACACCTTTGACCAACCCACGACCCTCCCCGACCGGAGCGAAGGCCATCGCCGCCCAGGCCGGCCGGATCTAGCCACCCACCACCACCGCCTCTGTTTGAGGCATTTTCCAGCAAGCCTCCACCTCTGCCGACCATGTCAACGTCGTAGACGCGCTGGGCTCCCGAGAAGGTTGCTGCCGGTTCCAATGGTACCCAATACCATTGCCTTCTAGCCAGTAGACACCGCCGACGATTGCCGCCAAAAAACCGCCAGAAGGTTGCCGGAAAACCACCAAAACCAACCAGAAAACCGGATTCACTGAAATTTGGTTGATCTTCCACCAGAGTTCATCCAGTCAAACCTGATCGACTTCAGATGCCGAAGAGTGCCGAATTTGAGCTCCGAGACATGCGACGGAGTCGTCGCCGATTGCTGACGACGTAAGGTATAATTACCTCCGAATGTATAATTTAAAATTGATGATTGTTAGCACAGCATTATAAGATTGATTGATTCCCATGATAAAAGTCTGAGCATGAAAGAAGTAATGATATGCATGATATGATTGGTAATGGATAAATGTTACTGATCTAAGTAAGTGAATTAACCTGAGCATGATAACCGAGTACGATATAACTTAGGAAAAATACAATAAAATTGGTATGAATAGGTTGAATTAGAATTATTTTCATATTTATGATTATTTGACTGTTGATTGATGTTCATTGAATTTGATGCATCATTTAGTTATCGGACATTAGTATTTAGTTTTGATGTGTAGGTACGGAGTAGGAGCTCGCCGCCTAGGTGCAATGACACGTTTGGAGCTTCTACCATGTCCGTTTAGGACTCGTCTCTATTTTACGTTCTCTTTTATTGTATGTTTATTTTATTATTTGTAGGACGAGTTAAGTGGCGTTTTATTGGATCCCACTTAACTCGAGCCATTTAACCGAACAGTTTTTCGGATTAATAACCCCTCGAGGATAAGATCCCGAGGAATCCTGACAACTCCGCATTTGAGTTCCTCACACCCGGAGAATGTGGAGGTTTACAGGTACTGTTTAGTACAGCACATGTCCAGACTTGTGGTTCAAAGGGTATTAAAGGCGACTGCCTGATAGTACTCGGCCTTCGTGCTCAAGGCCAGGAGAAATATAGAGGTAAGGAGAGGGCTTAGGATTTGAGACCAAAAAGTGAAGTAAGAAAATGCCGAGAGAGGCATCAGCAGTAACAGATCAGCCAGTTCAGGACGCTACTAGGTTTGCAGCCCAGTGGCTCCTCAGTAGGTGTCCTTCAGATTGTTCACAATGATGTTTTCTTTCATATGAGAGTTTGCTCTCATAGCCAGCTTGTTATAGTTATTTTATTTTTCGGACCAGTAGCACTTGTTACTGACGTGTTTTTATACTATATGTAGGTAATAATCACGAGTTGGAGGAGCCAGTTTGGACGAAGGAGCACTATCGTCGCTTGCACACATGTCAGCCCATTGAGTGGTTATATTTCGTTATGATGTTATTATATTGATGTGATGTGATTAAATGCTAAAATTTGAGGACATGATGAGATGAAATACTAAGACATGATGACAGGAAAAGGAAATGTGAATAGAATGCGCAGTGGAAGCGTTGTGGGTTGAGACCCAAGCTTCAAAATGAGTGTATAGCAAATTAGATTCTGTGTGAATGAAATTGTTGATACATGCATATATACTTATATATATTATTTGACAGGGTGGCCCCTAATTGTACTTTTAGGGGAGATTTTATCCATGTTATTTTAAAATTTTTACTAATTTGATCATAATTGTATTGGTGTGTAATTTAGTTTGCATGTCATCCATGTAGTATCATGTTAGGATTCTGTGCATTAATCCATGTATAACGAGTCGTATCTTCATCTTAAGACGCCGAGGTTTGATCCGCACGAGTTGGATTCGGGTTAGCCAACCTAACCGAGACCTGTAACATGCCGGTTTGGTTCACGAGCGTGAACTGGATTTAGATGTATTACAATGATAATATATTATGATATGTTATTTGCTTCAGTAACATAATTTCTAATTGTGACATTTGAATACATATGTTTTAGTAAATTTGTTTAAATATTGAATATGTACAACAAGTAAGGCCCAGAATTTAATGTGAAAAGTGACATAGAATGCACAGATAGGTCGAAACCAAAGATTCGGAACAACTTATGCAACAGATTAGAATTTTGTGTGAATGTCAATGCGTGATAGATTTATATGTTTATGTTAATTTAACGGGGTGGCCCTTAATTGCACTTTTAAGGAAGACTCTATCCGTTTTATTTTACAAATTTTATCAATTTTATCATAGTTATTTTGGTATGTAAACCCCTTGTTATATCATCTATGTAGTAACATGTTAGGGGTATTGTGCATTCATCCATGCCAAACAATTGACATCTTCCATCTTGAAACGCCGAGAATAAATCTATACGAATTGGGTTCGGCTTAGTCGACCTAACCGAGACCAGTGATATTCTAATTTGATTCTCGAATATGAACCGGATTTGAGGTGTTACAACTAAAATTTTACTCAAACTCAACTAAGATCGAAGCCTATTGAGCTCCATTCAAATGCGAAGACAAATAAGTCAAATTTGAACAGAGTTGAACTTGACTCTACTCTTTCGATTGGCACCATTATTCTTAGGCTTCTAATCACGCTAGAATGATTAATTTATATTTATACAAGTATGCTTTTAAGTTGAGCTGAGTAGAGTATCACTCTCCTCTCTTTGTCAAGTTCATCTCGTTTCTAAGTTAATTAGTTTACACTTGATTTAATATAGTGTTATAGTTTTGCTAGTAAAAGATCAAAATATTGGAAAATCACGGGATCATTATCAATTTAAATCGTCGAGAAAATGAATAAATGTAAAAGCGTACCTGAGCCCATATCTATAGATTTGTTCTTGAGTCTATTTTCTAAATTGTTATGTATAATATGGTTTATTCTTTACTGGTGATGGGGATATCAGAAAGAAAATTGTATATCCAATTTATATAGATCTCTTGTGACTATACAGATTCTTTTATTTTTAGTTTGACCCGTCATAATAAATTAAAAATAAATATTTTTGTCTTTACTATTCTATAACCCTGAAACGTAATTCACTAATATTTCGATATTAAATATTGTAGCATATCACATAAGTAGGCTTATCAAAAAGATAGTCTTTAATTTACAATTAAATTAATAAATCTACCACGAAACTCATTCTATATATTTAAGCTTGGTTCTTGTCCCTTGCATAAATTTATATTTATCCTTAATGCTAGTTGTTGACCCGTTTCTCATAAAGTTGGCCGGAGCTGCACTCTTTTTACTAAAACTAGTTATAATATGGTAGTTTAATTGGGTTCCTTCTCAAAGGGACATGCAGAAAATTTCAAATCAAACTTGCTAATTGTTAATCATTTATAATCACTCAAAAGGATTAAAAAATAGTAGCCCTAAAAGTGTTGAGAAAAGGTAAATGACTTAATAATATTAAATGATGTAAAAATTGGTAAATGATAGTGGTAAACACATTCGAAAAAAACCCTAATCACCGCTTGTCGCCCTTCATCAGCCAATATGCTCATTTTTCTTTATTTTACAATCATCTTAGGACTCAAGGTTTTTGGCTTATAGGTTACTGAATCTCATTCTCGTCAAAATGATATTTAAGTCTAGGACTTGGCTAATTAACCTCAATTGTGGTACGATAATGCACTCCTTCTCGTAATCAATGAAATTTACTTTGAAAAAAAGTTGTTATACTAGAAAAAGTCGATAAATGAATGGATCCTTCTGAAGCTTGTTCCATAGCTTTCACTCACACAAAAGGTATAGACATTGTACTCTATGAGTTATGTAGAGCAAAACCATTAGATGAACTTAACATAATTGTTTGTGACATTCTACAGTAGTATTCATTTATATTCAGAAAGAAAACACACACACACACATGCAAACATGCATACAAAAACTCATGAAAAATCCACAGATAAGTTTAAAGATTCAATTTGGAATCAATTGGAATTTACTCATGTCAGTCTGAAAGATGCAACGGCCTGAAAGGTGTTGAAGCAAACTTCAAATCAGTAAAGCATGGCATCCTTAAAATGAACAGGACTTCAGATATTTTGTGTACCCAGAATAATTGCAACTTGGAATGTTGTAGGTTTTTGGTAAGAGCCAATTATGCATTGATCTTAAGATAACTAAAGCTAACCTTTTGAATCTTAGACGCATATTTTTCCGCTTCTTCTTCCATAAACTGAAAAGATGAGAAAAGTTATAGAAAACAAGTCAAGGAATGCATAATACAAGGCACGTATTCATGTAAACAAATTAAATTTGATTGCAGGAAAAGAAATATGCTTTTACTGACCTGGCCTGTTACAGTATAAAGTCTGTTATACCAACCATTGTTTGCCATGCCAATGGCAGAATAAATATATCTGCGGCTTTCACCAGGATTTTGCAATGTGTAATCAATGTAATATAAACCTAATAGTTCAAACATTTGGATTTAAAAAACAGAAGAAAAAAAACTAATTGGAAAGAAATCATATAAACTGTTAGCACAAGATATGAATACCATTAGCGGCTTTAGAATTTATAAGTTTTGCAGCCAATCCTGGTGGTCGCTTCCAGCTTCTGTCCAGTCCATTCACCTGCTTGAGAAAATTGATTTAGATGTAACAGCAGGCAAGTTGTAATAGGAGGAATTGTGAAATATTGTAGTGAACACCCACCAAAGTTTCTGCAAAAGCATCAACTTTGCCAAAAGATTCAAGTTTAGTAAAATCTGGCCCAATCCCCGTGATAGCAATAGTGACTGACAATCCCAGCTGATGATTTCAAACCAATGGCCAAATCAAGCACCCAAAGAATTAACAGCACAGTAATTACCATTGGAATCAGATTGTTCTTCAGGGAAAAAAGCAGTTACTAACTTGAAGCCATTTGGTTCTCCTTCTCCCTTTACCCAATCTGCCAATCATTTATTCATAATGATCATTAAAGCTTTATATACCATTTTAAATGAGCTTTTTATCACTGTTTTTGCTTTTTTCTATCCTCTTACGAGAATAATAAAAGAAATCAGTCGATGACAGCTATTGATCGTAGTCATCCAACCAAGAAAAATTAGAGACAATATCAATAAGAACATAGTTGAATTACTTCCATTATCCATATATATCCGTCTTCATCCACAATTTCTATTATCCCTCGGAGTCATCTCAAGCTGAATGAAGAATTGATGTACAAATTAACAAATTCTGTGTTTGCTCATTCAATCTGCCAAAGCCACTTAGCTTGGATATAACCATAATAGCATGACAAAACTAAAACAAATAAGAACATGATAAAGACATTACTAAGGTAAGAACAATTGAGGAGGAAGCAATACAGCATAGACATTGGAAACATGATACCAATCATTCTATGCCTAAAAGCTTTGCACATTATATTAACAAATAATCTCTATAAAAATTAGTAAGCACACCTTGAGGAACTGCAATTTTGAACTTATTATTGTCATCTAAGTAAATGCGAAAGTTCTCATCCCCATCTGCAAGAACATGATACAGATACAAATAACAATCTTATTTAAATTAATATTCGATTTTAGAATGAAATCAGTTGGCTTCAGTTGATAATGAAGTGCATAAAATAAGATAGTATCCTCAATATGAAAGAATGAAGGGAAGTGATTCTTCTTCAATGGCATGTAAGTTAGAGATCAAACTTGTTGAGAGAGGCAAGAAAAGACCACTCACATCGGAAAAAGATGGACAGTGTGATGGAGGACAAAAAACAGCATCCATCTGGTATATTTAATTACTTGTTAAATGTTCAGGGGATGTTGCAGCTTGCATACTTGGGGTACTATTTTGTAATTCTTGGACTTTATCTTAAATACAATTAATTAGTCAATCATAGTGATGTTTTGTACAGTTAAATCTAGTATGGTTTCTCCATCATTGTCAAATAAGTACTATATTAATTCTCCTTCAAATCGTCGGGTTCCCCCTCCTCCCTCTAATCATATTCTCTTCGTTCCCATAACACTGTCAATAATCCCCAAACCTCTAATTTGAAGTTTCGTATATTGAGTCATGGAAAACATATCTAATTTATATGAGTCAAAAGAAGACGCACATCAACTGTGCCAAAAGTAATACAACAAAGTCTTTACTTACAGTCAAGTACAGAAAACTTGTAATGAAAGGACCTAACAAAATCACACTAG
>JAURVB010005191.1:0-16533 GCA_033002965.1 Piper betle
GTGGCTGTACGACGTCGGTGGCGACGAGCGCGAGGGGCGGCGGCAGCTAGGGTTTTGGATAAAGATGGGTTCAGGAGGGAGAAAAAATACCCTCGATGGCAGTTTTCGTAATTAAGTATTGACTCGATTCCTACTCGAGTCAAAATAATAAACTAGTTCGTAATAAATTCTAAAAAAAATCTACAAAATATGGAAAAATTCCATAAAATAAAACAAACACAACAACATCCAAATGGCATGCTCTATAACTAATAACCCACCCGGAATATAATCCAACGTGTCCTACCGCGTTATTCGGCCTAAAACTATTTATACGATCAAATAAAAATAACAATCAATACTGCATACCTCCATATACTTGATAACCCATTTTTCATCATCTTTCAGGCGTTATCATCGTACACTTGAGCATACATGACCTCATCGCTCATAACTCACAGTTGGCCTCAACTCAGCTCGCGGTCCATGAAGCTGACTCGATTCGAACCCGACAGTTGAACCAACTGGTTCACTCCCGTAAAACTTTGACTCGAATCATGGATTTTACAATAACATACTCATACGGGTCTCGTACTCATGGTCTGAGAGTTGAACTTATTCAAATTGACTCGAACCAACAAGCAAGGTAAACTCTAATCCAAGGCTTACATTTTACATTAAAAATAAGAGAATTAACCAATCAAAATATGAGAAAAATCTAAAAAAATCTATACAATAAAAATACTTTATATAGATGGTCACGGGTTCTAATTTTGCTAACTTCAATTTCTTAAAAGAAAATAATAAATATATTTTTTTATAGTAGAAGGTTACGGGTTCAAACTGAACTAACCTCAATTCATAACTTCTTGCTAATAAGAGTTTGTATAATTATCTTAAAAAAATAATAAAAAATTAAATAATTAGAATTCATCTTTTTATTCAGATATGATGTATCATTAAAGTCCTTAGTTAGAGTCTATATCTATAATATTAATCATTATAACCTATCTTATTATTTAATAAAAATTTATGTAAAAAATTAAAATATATGGTGATACATCTTACCTAGTTTATGTTAATTATTCAAGAAATTATAACATAAAATAATTTTAAAGTCTTTAAATTAGTATATTTTTTTGAAAGTCTAACTAAGCCATGCTAAAAAAATTAAATAACATCTAACTTATTTAGTATATTTTTTACATATTAATCTTTTTCAAAGTAGAGATGTAATTGATATTATTGGTGTTAGGGCGTAGCTAACTTATTTTATTTTATGAAGTGGAAGTGGAAAAGCCACTTGAGGGAGAGACGCGAGAACCTCATTTCTCCGACCCTTCACCGTCTTCTTCTTCGCCGCCGATCCTCGAATTGCAGAAGAGCATCAACAAAAAGGGCAAAAGATAGTAATTTTCTCAGAAAAATCTCATACCCAGCGTCGTAGTGGGAATTTCCCTATATGGCTTCTGTTTTATTCTTATTTTTTTGTTTAATATATTGGCTGATTGTGCTGGTCAAACTGTTTGTGAATTCTTACTGTTTGAAGCTCATCATGCTCTGACTGCTTCGATTAATGCGTTCCATTCCATCCACGGGATACCCATTTAGTGTTGTACAAGACTACGAGTGTGTTTTCGGCGATTGTTTGGATTCTGCTACTTGCCACCATTGAAGCATTGGAATGTCCTTATGTCTGTCAGGGTTGTGGCAATGGACTCAAAATCAGTTGAAGATCTGCTGGGGGCCTCAACTGGTGTTCACTTTTCGGGATTTCACTTGACTAGGTCGGCGCCGATAGGCTCAGAAGCTGAGACAACTGCTGCCTCAGCGTCTGTGAATGTGCACAAGCAGCCTCTTGTCATTGGTTTGTACCATATGGCGTCTTATTCAGACCTTCTTGTTATTATCTGACTAATGCGAAATAATTTTGTTTATAGTTTTTGCGACTTAAACAGATTTTTTAGAATTGTGGGGTTTGTAAAATTGAATGTTTCAAGATGTATTTATACTTTCCTACTTTGGTCATTAATATGCTTCGTCTACCTGAATTATTGACTTTATTTCATTTAATTTTCATTCATTTTTTTTGAAATTATATTTTTATTAGAATCATCATTCACTGGAAGGTCTTATGGTGTTGGTAGGTGTTGCCGGTGGAGCTGCCTCCGGTAAAACAACGGTTTGTGATATGATAATTGAGCAACTGCGTGACCAACGCGTGGTCCTAGTGAACCAAGTAATTGCTACTACAATCTATAATTGGATGGATCAACACCAGTTCATGTGTCTCTAAATACATGCATGCGTGTCAATAGTAAATAAAGGCATAAATTTTGCGCTTGACAATGGATAACTGTAATCTTCATTTTCAGTTGAACCCTTTTTCTATGTGCTGTTGGCCTGTTGCTTGATTCTTTTTAGAATCCTCTTTTCTGTATGCTGTTGCAGGATTCTTTTACCATAACTTGACTGAAGGTGACATCCAGATAGCTCATGAGTATAATTTTGACCATCCCGGTATCTACTTCTACAATGCCATATTATATTAAGTAGTTTTACCTTCCATTTTTAGTAAAGTTATATCAATTTATACATAAAAATGAATGCCGTTACTGTTTTATTTTCCATTTTTTCTCAAACTATGGTAAGCAACTATTTTTGTATCCAATTGGACAAACAAACTGTACCAAAACAATGTGGCTAACTCCTGCTGAATAGTGGATACAAAAATTAAATTCAACTTTGTGTTACAATCTCTCTCAGCCTAAATGATTCTAGTGTTTGGTGTACCTCATCCACAAGTAAGTGATCAACTGATGTTTGTTAACTTCATTTGCATCAATGGACTGACACACCGTTATGGTGTTCGGACCTCGACCATCTAGGAGAGATTGTTAAAAGAACGGATAATATAAGTGTAACTTGTTTGGCCGCGTTGGCGTATATGCTGATAGATATCCATTTGCTTTAGTGCAACAAAAATTTTAGGAGGTTATCAATTATAAAGAGAACTTGTTGAGTTGCATGAAAAAGTGGTTTATATTTTCTTACTAAGCTCAAAATGTGTTCAGATGCATTTGATACAGAACAACTACTTTCTTGTATAAAGAGTTTAATTCAAGGGCAGGCAGTTGATATTCCTTGCTATGATTTTCGGAGTTACAAGAATCATGTGATGCCTCCAAGAAAGGTGCTCACCATATTCAAGTTTATATTATCTCACAGTTCTATTTGAATAAGAGAGGCAAAATTCTGTACAAGTCATCGATTTCTATTTGAATAAGAATTATGTGATGCCTCTTTGCAGGCCCCATAAGCATGCGAAAATGAACAGCATAGGCAATTGCATCTTCTATACAAGTCATTGATTCCTATTTATGCGTGAAAAAATGGCATTCCGAATTATAAAGATTCTGAAATTTATTGTAACATTAAGGATTATATGCCTTTGGTTTTTGGACTAATTTTTTCCATACATGAGTACTTTAACAAAGTGTCACTGTGGTTTTGGTATTTCTTTTGATAATTCATGTTATATCTTTTTTCTTTTGGATGTAGTAATTATTTTACATCTCCTGGGTCATGTATTCCTGAAACTTCCTGAAACTCTCTTTCTGTTTACTCATGCATGTTAATATGTTGTTTATTTTTTCTTCTGGCTGCAGCTTTTCAATTTCTGCTTTTTCATTGAATAGGTAAATTCTTCAGATGTTATACTTTTGGTGGGAATAATGTTATTTCATGATTCTCGTGTTCGGGAGTTGATGAACATGAAGATCTTTGTCGATACAGGTTTTCTTCATGCCTTTTATTTGATGATATTTCTCAGAAGATTCTATCTATTAGAAATCATAATTTGTTGCACATTTCTAGTAGTGTATTGGCTGGTGTTATTTTCTACTTTAAAAGTAGAAATAACACAGCCAATACACTACTAGAAATGTGCACAAATTATGATTTCTTAATAGATAGAATCTTCTGAGAAATATCAATAGCCAGTATGAAAATTTGCATGATTAAAGATTTTCAAATAATCCCTGAACACAGAACAAGAAATAACATTATCTCACTGTGCAGAACATTCGAAGAATTTCTACTATTCAATGAAAGCAGAAATTGAGTTGTACAGAAGAAAATAACAAATATATTAACATGTATTCCTGAAACTTCCTGAAACTCTCTTTCTGTTTACTCATGCATGTTAATATGTTGTTTATTTTTTCTTCTGGCTGCAGCTTTTCAATTTCTGCTTTTTCATTGAATAGGTAAATTCTTCAGATGTTATACTTTTGGTGGGAATAATGTTATTTCATGATTCTCGTGTTCGGGAGTTGATGAACATGAAGATCTTTGTCGATACAGGTTTTCTTCATGCCTTTTATTTGATGATATTTCTCAGAAGATTCTATCTATTAGAAATCATAATTTGTTGCACATTTCTAGTAGTGTATTGGCTGGTGTTATTTTCTACTTTAAAAGTGTGTGTCAAGAATAATTCTGAATGATTTGACCTGGTTGTGGGTATTTGAGTTTTGGCTTAATTTCTTTTAGAAAAGATTGGAATTTATACAGTATTGTTGAGCACATACAAACAAAAAACTGCTGCCTTAAAATGGATGAGTCATGAGACAGTAGTGATAAATGCACAACTGGTTCCACTTTTCTACCCATCCCTTGATTGCATCAGATTTATAATTGCATTCAGCATGATATACTTTCCCTGACTCACTAATCAGGAAGCAAACATGAAATCAGGTGTGGCAGCTATCACCGTCATCCTTTTCTTCCACTATGATTACTTGAGCAACAAAGTGTTGTCTATTGTCTGCAGAGTCAATGTGGGGTCCAGTCTCTAGTGCTGTTGTCCAAAAGAATAAATCATATGAAGAGACAGCCAGTCTGCCCTTTTCTTCCTCATGTATTTCCCTCATTTCGCTGTTGTTACGTCAAGAAAATACATTTGTTTCGCAGCTGAGATAAAATGGGAAGTAATTGCTAATCTTACACTAAGAAAATTGAAAATCTTTCTTTTTATTTTTCTTACAAGGTATCATGTGTGCTTGTGAAAAATAATTGGATTTGCCACTTTGGTGATGAAAGATTCAGAAGACCGTATTCAATTTTCCATGTAGTAATCATGCCATATAAACTCCAGAAGCTGTAGTATAATACTGATGGCAAAGTAAGTTGATATTATTTCTTCTTTGGAAGATTCTATCAGGAAGGGCATCAGCCGTCACTTATCACAATGTCACATTGATAAATTTGCATGGTTATTTTATATCACAATGAGTCAAGTGTAGGCACAAGTCAGTGTTTTTTCACTTAAACACAACATATATGATGGTTTATTTAAATGTTGTTAGTGAATGTGCTTAAGGCATTTGACATGTCAAAGGGTCTCTGCATTTATGTTTCAGCCTGTTACTGTCTTTGGTTTAATGATGAATGATATTCAGTGCAGATGCAGATGTTCGCTTGGCAAGGAGGATTAGGCGTGATACTGTTGAGAAAGGTAGAGACATCAATATGGTACTAGACCAGGTACTGCCACAGTTTAATAGTTTAGTGATCTCTTTGAAATTATTGACTGGTTGAATGATTTGTTATTTATTTTACAACAATTTGTTTTTACTAAAAAATTATGATGGACGATGTATACGATGAAAGAGTTGACTCACAGCAACATCTTTTTCTTTAAAAAATCTTACCGTATCTGCAAACTGATATATCAAATTCTTTTTCTCGCCCAGTTTAATTTGACATGTCGTTTAGGAAAAAGCCAGAATCTTCTATCAAGTGGCAAGTGACTATTTGTCTTACAAGGTTTGCACTTATGTGAGACAAATTAGAGGAGAAGAAAGACAAAAAATGTTACTTGATAAATAAGTGGATCCATAAGAATGATAGAGAGACAAATTAGATGAGAGGAAAGAGAAGAATGTCGTGAGAAGGAGATGAAAATATAGGAAGATTGGGACAAAGATCTTCTCCTTCCATTTCGGTCTGGGGTCAGTGTCATGGATCCTATAACGCCATTCTACATGATTATACACCCTACCCCATTCAAATCATTAAAGTTTAACTATCACTCAAGGGAACTTGAAATCCCCGTTACAAGTAAAGTGAGCCTCTTTAATAGCCTGACTAGTTGTCTAAGTGAATTCCTAAATAAGCAATTACTAATAGGAAATGTGCGAAGTAAACTACCTAAGCAATAATCAGAGGCAATTAATAGTGGGAAATTTGCCCTTATGGCATCCTGATAATAAGAAAGGCATTCATAACAGGATGATGACCTGTCATATTTTTTCCGTGTTCTCTTTTCTGTCTTCAAAGCATTTGTTATGTACAGAAATAATAACTTCAATGATGTTTTGGTATACTAACGCCAATGTTTACTCATGCTTTTACTATTTCAGTATTCAAAGTTTGTGAAGCCTGGATTTGATAATTTTATACTACCAACAAAGAAATATGCGGATGTTATCATTCCTCGTGGGGAGATAATCATGTAGCCATTGATCTAATAGTTCAGCATATTCGTACAAAGCTTGGTCAGCATGATCTTTGTAAAATATACCCTAATCTTTTTGTTATTCAGACAACAAACCAGGCAAGTGTTCTTCACTTCCTTTCTCAATCTTATATTTCAAATCCACAATTTTTATTTCCTTATTGTGATTTCATTTCATGTCATGTGGAGCATTACTTACCAAAGTCTATTTAATGATGAGCTGCATTTTTACAGTTAGGCATACTTTTGTCCTTCTACAGATACGAGGGATGCATACTCTGATTCGTGATGCAAATACTTCAAAGCATGACTTTGTTTTTTATTCTGACCGGTTGATCCGTTTGGTACTGAGTTTTTTTTTTGTTATTAGTGCTTTTCACCGTGAGTGTCTGAGGAGCTTATCTTTTCAGGTTGTTGAACACGGTCTTGGGCACCTTCCCTTCATAGAAAAACATGTTATAACCCCCACTGGTAGGTATTTAATGCTTTAGGATTTAGCTTTCTAAATCTTAACTATGGTAACATTTACAATTTTTTGTGTTTTCAACCACAAGTTATGAGCTTGGTTTGAAAGATAATATTAGCCACAGATTTCCAATTTTCATTTTGGTCATGTTTTCTTGCTATGACTGATGATATGGCTTAAGCCTTGCCAGAAAATGAGACCAAAGGCCATAGATTGTTACTACTTAACCCAAACAATTTGGGAGTGGAAGTTTTGACCATTTGTTAGAATATCAACTGCAACTTTCTTTTTATTTGACGTTGATTACATGCATGTAGTCCCTTAGTGTTCAAAGTTGGGGTAGTTGTAGGCTTAAAAATATTTATTGGTTTGATAGCATGGAGTGTTATTAACATAATACCATTGCACTTGGCTTGCACTTCATAACTGAGAGCTGTACAAAGTAAAATAATAGCTAGGTAGTAATACTATTGCCATAGTTAATAATACTACTATTCTACAACTTCTTCAAATGGTTACAAGTTATGACTACATTCACAGGATCAGTTTACACGGGAGTAGATTTCTGTAAAAGGCTGTGTGGTGTCTCAGTGATAAGAAGGTACAAACATTCAACTCTGATTTATTTTGTAAGTTTGTCAGAGTTTGTATTAGATTTTTTTTTATTGCTTTGAGTTTGACTCCTGATTGGCTCTGAAATACTATATAGATTGCTATATGATGGTGGTTCATTTGATTATTATCCATAGAGGAACATGTTGATGTCTAAGATCAACTTAAAATTGATTGAACATGTCAGTGCCTTCAATGTATGTGGACATCTGTTTAGGAACGAATGTTTATACTTTTTTTGGGAGTTACGTTTATGTGGACTCAATGACAAAATTCTCTTTCATACTTTCCTGTGCCTGTGACTGCCATCTGACTGTTTTCCATGTATCACGAGCAATATCTTTGTAATTTATTCTCTCTTAATTATGTCAGTGGCGAAAGCATGGAGAATGCTCTGCGAGCTTGTTGCAAAGGAATAAAGATAGGCAAGATACTTATTCATCGTGAAGGAGACAATGGTCAGCAGGTTTGTGCAGTTCTGGAGATGTTCTTGTATCTTATATTCGTTTCTGTTGTTAACAAATATAGGATCTTCACTGCAGCTTATCTATGAGAAGCTTCCAAGCGACATAGCAGATAGGCATGTGCTGCTATTAGACCCTATCCTAGGCACAGGTTAGGATTAGTCGGAACTGAGTGATGCTTATTCATTCTATTGAACTTCTCAAACTATACTGTTGAGAGTTGTAGGTGTTCTTTTTGTAAATCGCCTTTAAGACGCATGACAAACAGCTAGTGTCACCTAATATTCTCTCCGATAATGATTGCCTATTGTTTCATTTCCTGCTTGTTTAATTTAAGTTCTGAACCAGCTTGCAATTGATTTGTGAACCATTTAACGTGCATCTCCTTTCTATGTTTAAGCTTCTTATCTGTTCGCCTTATATTGTTGACCATATACATAGAGATAATAGACACTTTTGGATGATGCTATGCTATATTAGTCAGTGATGCAGCTTTGAGTAGTGGTAGAAGGAACATCATAGAAAAGTATTTTGAGACGCTGAAGGTGGACTTGAAGAAGTGCCTTTTCTTTTCTATTATAGGACTTTGTTTTTACCTTATGATTTATTGTATCTGATCCCTATGTTGTATTTTAGGACGTAATTTTACATAATAGGTTCGTACTTGACGGGGAGTGATTTTACTCTTTTTAGGGTATTTGATAGTATGACTACGTTAATCCAATATTCCTGGTACAGGAAACTCTGCTGTGCAAGCTATATCTTTGATTTTAAAGAAGGGAGTACCGGAAACCAACATCATCTTTCTCAATCTTATTTCTGTAAGTGCATCCTAAGTAGTTTCTATATGTTATCCTTCTCATTAGCGTTTGTTTTTTACGAAGAGAATATTTTGCACATATTTTGATCAGGCGCCACAAGGAGTGCATGTTGTCTGTAGAACCTTTCCAAGGATCAAAATTGTGACGTCTGAGATAGAAATTGGTCTCAATGACGACTTCAGAGTTGTTCCTGGAATGGGAGAATTTGGAGATCGATACTTTGGAACCGATGATTGATCATCTTCAAGCGAGAACAATCTGTTGCTTTTGTTATTTATAGCCAAAGATGAATTTATGCTGGCGTCTCTATCTCTTCTAACACCACAAAGCGAAGCTGTTTTCATTAGAGATGGATGGGTCCGACGTTGTATCAGATTTTTTATAATTGAGCATGGTTCAATTGTAGAAATTAAAAACACCGATTTATTAAGGAGTTCAATCATCAAATTGACTTCGAATTTCAACCAGAGAAAGTTCAAGTTATCGACCCAGAAAACTAGCTTGTAAAGAACATGGATGGATGGTATTAATTTTGCAGGTTACACCAACTAAAACCAGGAGAGCTGTACATTCCAATTCCTGGAACGAATTTTTACACCAAATGATCAGCAACATGAACAGACTTTTCCTTCTCTTCACTGTCTGTCATTACCAGCTCATTGCCAGGTTTTGCATTCCTTTCTCTGGTACCCAGTAAGCCTCTTTCTACTGCATCAAGATACAAGATTTTTACCAAATTCCTGAACCGCCGCCTGAACGTCGGCATTCGAGACAAAGACGCAAAAATCCCTTGCAGCCTGGGAAATCATGAAAACAGATTTCTTTGTTTAATACATTACCAATCTGTAAGATCTCAGCGAGGAAGGAAGAACACTTCGTTAGATGCATCTAATTAGAGCTACTAGTAGCATTTGATACCTTCTAAATATTGCTTGTAATTGAGCTTTTTTAACATTATCATCAGATGGAAATCCGCTTTCATCCCAATCATCTGGTTTGTCATGGCTGTGGCACATGAACAGCTTACTTATGCATGCTTCTTCACATTCATTTAGTTGGAGTCCTTTGATTTGGTCCTTCATAATAAGCAATGGCCCAAGAAACCATTCGAATACTTTGTCTTCCGGCCAATTCACTTTTGTCACCTCAACATCCTCGGCTGCAAAAGAAAAATTAAGAACACTACTTAAAAACCCATGTATCATGAACAATATTCATTGAAATTGAACCAGTTTCAAAGTCCAGAAGAACTACTTACAGATGAGAAAGCCCGGTGAATTCGACTTTGCAGATCTAAAAAGACATTGCAAGATACAATAAGCCGGCAATTTGAGGGTCAAGTTCTTACAACGGCCCTTATTCATGCATTCTTTGATATCAGACGCGTTTATCAATCCATTGTCGAGTAGAATCCTACCATTCAATTCACAAGAACGGAAAAGCCAATCCCACAACTGACAAATCAAAGAACCACATTGAGATGTCTATAACGAGCTTCAGTTAAACTGTTCAAAAATATGGTTGTGTTTCTTACTTGCATGGGTTTCAACTGTCCAATGGCGTTCTTCAAAGTCTTTGATCTTCCCCTGCTCAGCTTTGAGTTGTGAGATCCATCCAAACTACCATTTGTCTCCTCAGTCTTGTCACTTTCGGCGGACTTATGCCTCTGGATAAATTTGGAGGGACGATGTGATGTTTTCCGATATACAGGCCTGGCTGTCATTGCAGAAAGTTGGTCACTATTGAGATATGCATGGCTTCGTTCATAAGCAAATTACAAACCAGTTGAACAGACAACAAAACCCATGTTGGAAATGTTAATCGAATCCCTCCAGAGCATATTCTATCTCGAATCCCAATTAGGATTTGTAATCAGAGCATACAAGGTTTCTGTACCTTGGAAGATAGGAGCCTTCCCGCATGTAGAGCATGTCATTTGTGTATTCGTCGAATATGGAAATGATTGACACAATGTAGGCCAGACCCATACGAAGAGAATTTTCCTGCACAAATTAAGTCCGCCAGAAGCTATAGTTTAGAATTAGATGTCTGATAATTCAAGCGACAGCTACTATACCTTCTAAGCGTGATGACCGTTCCATACTTTATATGTGTTTTACAATTAACTCTGATGCAGCAAATACGTGTGAGATTCAGAACTTAGTCAGTAAACATTTTCCCCCAGTTTAAATGGATGAGAATGAAGATAATTAGCATGAAAGAATGCAGACCTGATAAACAATCACTCCACCATACATAGCGAGAAATAAGCTGCTGATAAAAGCACCAATCACAGCTGCCACCACAATTATTGGCCACAAGATCATGGCCAAAGCAGCGAAAGGAACACAAACTGTCTCTAGAAAAGGGCCTTCTCTTCCTACTAAATCCTCAAAAGCCTTGTCCATCCTTTCAACAGCATGAAAGGACTCTTCCACAGGGCTAAAAGCAATAGCAGGGGAACATCAACTATTATGCCACATATGCCGACCAGCAAACAACTTGGAAGCTTTGATATCCTTTGCCAAATAAAAGCAGAACAAGACTTAAGCCTTGTATATGGAAGTATACAATAGCATTCAAAGACAATCATATCAAGTAAATTAGGAGATAATGTACTTGATCTCCATGGGTTTTTCATCTAAAGGAAGCATCTCACTCAGATCATCCATGTATGAGAAATAAGAATGAAAGCAGAAATCTGTGAAATCCCTCACAACTGTGCAGCTACCTTCAACGGTACTCCAGCAACCATCCTAGCAATTTCGGTTTCAAGGGATAAGGAATGTGACCTCATCCACAGAAAAGAAAGAACAAAAGACAAACATTTGAAGAAAATGAATCCTACTATAAAACAATGGACGAGCTTGTCCACCACTTGCTCTCCAACAGCTTCAAAAGTTGCGATGAGGGGAGCAAAGAAGCCATAGCCAAATCCAACCAAAAGGCTTCCTACAATGCTCAACACCGGCCACAATAACAAGGTAAGGGGCAAGACCAATATAACCAGTACTTTGAGCAGACGTCCCAACCTCTTGCTCCTACCATTTTATCCAAATTATTACAACCACGAATAAAATCAATGAATAGAAACATATACTAACAATGGTAAATTAACATTATTCTATACCAATTAAGTCCTAGCAATGAAATTTGAAGAGATGAAAACGCATACTTAACCACGCAGTAGTAAGTCCAGAGACAATGCGCCGGCCACAAACCCACCACGACAGCCGAGTTGCCAACGAAAATGATGCAGGTCGCAAAGGGGCAGATAATCACAGCTGCAAAATTACCAACGAAAAAAACGCAAAAGTAGGTTTCAAGACATAAAACCACTCAGCATCATCTTAATATAAAATTACTACATACAAAGTATGATATTCCAGCGTAAAGGAGCAAAGAGCAGTCACCTTTGAGAAGACCCCAGACGAGTAGAGAAAAGAAGAAAGGTAGAAAGGAAAGAAAGCTCCATAACTTGGCCAGAAATCCAATGGGAACATCCATGAGAACCAGATGGTGCAAGCTGCAAGTAATGGTCGATCAATATAGAAGGTGATCATTTATGCACTAGTACATACTACACAAAGTGTGCATTGATCAACTACCATTACAAAACTGTAGAGAGATTCATTCACCAAACTGTGGATTGTGGAACGAACTCAACTCGAGCACATAATTATTGTTGTTATTTTGAGAGGAAGAAGGAGACACATAAGAAGCGGTGGGAAGGACAGGTGGGCATGGGCAGGGCCGACGCCACGGTGAGGAGTGGCTACTACGTGTTCAAAGGCGGGAAGATCGTTCTTTTGACTCGGGCTTTTAATACCATAAATGACATATATTTCTGACAATTAAATCACTTAACTTAGAGATAAAAAATAATTTATTTTTATATTATTATCTAAATTAATTTATATTTTTATAACTTATTAGATCTGAGAAGCGAAAAAAGGAGTAGTTTTTGGTTATATTTGATAAAAGTTTAAATTTTTGGTTATTTATGATATAAAACTTTAAAACATGGGTTATTTATGATATTTTCCCAATAAAAAATTCATAATAACGTCTCTGGTTCATGATCACCATGCCCGGTAGAAGAGGAGCAAGCATTTCGTTAAACGAAGGAAATCATTTCAATGGAATTTTCATTTTATTATGCGAGTGTGTTACACATTGTATCGCTACTATTGGCACTCAAAAAATGGCTTTCTTCTTGTTGGGCAATCAGGCAAAGTTCTTTCGGTGATTCAATGAATAAGAACTCCAAAAATTAGGGAGACAAAATGTGCCAGTGGGACAGAAGAATCTAGCAAGCCACTTAAATATTCTTCCCAAGTCTCTTCTCTAACGTGTCTTGGATGGTAGAGAGGTCTTATTATTCCTGGGTCTGTATGAATATTTGCTCAAGTCTGTTGCTTCGCTGTTCGACCTTCAAAAGGAAAGCTATGAGCATGAATCTCTGAATCTTCCTTTAGTTCGCAAATTGACATCGTAATGTGTTTGTTATTACCTGGTGGAACTTGTGCTGTTCTTATCCTTCAAAGGGGCACGCAGTCCGCTAGCACGAGAACCTGATGCTGCGCACTTGAAGGAAGATAGCACAGAAACGAACTTTTCTAATGACTTCTCTGATATACTCGAATAATGGCTCAAGTGGGATATGTTACACCCAAACTTCACATTGTTATCCGCTGCGTCGCTGCTCAAACAAGAACCTCGATCATCTGGAGACATAAAACCACCTATGGAAACAAGAATTCAAAAGAAAATTTACAACAAAGCTGTGTAGAAGAGGCTTGCAACGCAGATTACGACAAAGAAGTACATAAATCTGGTTTTGAACAGGGAAAGGAGCCAGAGAGATTCTGAAATAGCTGTTAACTGAAATAACCCATGAAAAAGTGATACAAACTACGTGACCCAGTTACCTTGTATGCCAGCTCATACCTTTTAAAGAGAAGCTTTCGGTTACATGCACGTGATTCACATGAAGAGCCTCCTCCTACATGGTCAACGTGTAAACCCACTTAGATATATATAAATGATGAAGCAATATCCGGAGCAAAGTAAAAAACAAAAGGGGGACTTTTTGTTTTTGAAAATAAAAATGGTTTTGAAAGAAAAGGAAAACCTTAATAAGGGTGTGAGCTTGATGGGGATAACAGTTGTTTATACTTAAACCAGTCTTCATATTCTCCTTCTCTGACTCAATGTCATTCACTAAATCACGACAAACTGAACTGCTGATTCCCTTTCTATGTTCCTCAAGAGCAAATTTTTTGTTCTTTCCATTCTTCTCTTCTTCATCTGACACTCTATGCTGGAAATAGGAACTCCTGACTATGACCTTACGCTTTGCCCCTCTCCATTTCCAATTATTTCATTAGGTAGATTTTCAATTTCCCTTACTTTGAGATTGCAGTCTTTCCGAAGAGCACCATGAGCACTAAGACTTGCAGGCTTGGTGGCCTATAGCAAAGAACAAAATAATGGCTCAAATCACCTTCAATCCGATGTGTCAAGCAAAATATAAGATAGTATACTTCCAAGAACAACAACGCAGGAAATTGATAGAATAAAAAGAATTGAGTTATGCTCACATATTCTTTTTGAGGCAGACAATCTTCCTCTAATTTGGGTACAGAAATAGACACCTGTGAACCCCCTATGTTGCAAGGAGAATTTTCTTCAGTCAAGCAAGAAAAATTGGCCTCAGTTTCAGGGGAAGATTCTGATTCTCCACATGGCTTCGCCCGAGGGGCGATAAATTTCCTTTTTGCTTCAAGAGATGCTAAACCTTTGATTTGTCATGGAAATATACTTATCTCATACAAACTTTACCACAAGATTCAGAATAATATAACAATGTTGCATTCTATTCCCATTTTTTATACGAAACTTGTTCAAGGAAAACACATCAGTTTCAGTTGCATCAATCACTTTTGCTTATTCTTGCCCTTTTAGTCACGAAGGTTCATAAAAATGTCCTATTGAACGCATATTATTGACAAGAAATAATGATGGCCAATCACTGCATAGAAGCAGGCACTAAGATAAAAGTGTGATGCCCTATTGAACGCATATTACCAACGCAAATCATGTGTACTTTCATGCATCTAGCATTTAGATAAAAGTGTGCCCATAATATTAAAAAATAAAACGGACTCCAAGCATAAAAAATAGTTCAATTTTGCAAACATGGAACTTGTCTGACCTCCAAATTTCTGCAATCTCAGAGGTTCTATTTTACCATAATGAACAAACAGAATCCTTAGGAAAAATTGTGTTTATATATGAATCAACATCATGGAAAAGGATACAAAAATAATTAGTCAAGACATTCTTCTGGGCCGGCAAATCTAGCTTCTTCCTTTCACCAATGTGTTTGGGCTCTTTGGGTATGTAATTCTTCGAAGGAATGCCTTCCCCCTGAATTTTAATGGACTGAAAACCATGTTAGAAGAGAATAAACAATAACTGCAGAGCACTAAGAGTACGATATCAATTATAAAATTTCTCAGAAGGGAACAAATTGCTAACTGCGACACATACAACTGAAGTCGTTAATGGAGGACTAGGATGGGCCAACCATCTTGACATAATAAAAGAACATTGATATGCAAGAAAAAGAGAAGATATGGCAACAATAAGAATGCCATTGAGCTACAAACAATGATTTATGTTTAGCTCCAAATTAAAGGAAACAATGACTCATCGACCTGTCCAACGGCTGTAAAAGCATATCAATGAAACAGACAACCGCACAAGCAAACATGCAGATGGCAATGAGGAAGTAAGTGCATGTAAATAAGTACATGTTTACATGTTGCTATTTCGCATAATTGATGAATGATGAGAGAGAAATATGCAGGAGGAACTAGCTACAGAGACTGAAATGAGCTTATGATGAACTTACCGACAGGAATGGCTGCTTGGTAAATGGATCAAGTTCACCTTGAGCTATCCCTTTAGCTACATGTTTTGGCATCAACGTGAGTATTAGTTAAGGAATTATTTAACAATTTCTCCAGATGATGCCTCCAAAGTTGAAATAAAACCAGTGCACCAAACACGCAAGGTGTGATATATGTCGTTGCATAGATATAAACTTGAAATTAGAAACAGGGACAGGTAGAAATGAATGATATCAAAGGATATGGTCCCAAAAATTCCAAGTCACATCCAAAGTCATGAGGAACAGTCATAAGATGCACAATTTCTTCGGTTATTGGATCATAGACTCGCTGATAGAGAAAAGTCCATATTGCCTTTGTGAATGTTTCTTCATATGCAACCGGGACGGAAACTCCACTGTACCTAAGATGCTTTATAACCTGAAAGTGAAAGTGGACTTGTACTTGTAAGCTTCCTCTTACAAACTGTACAAATGTTTTTGTCTTCTCACTACGGTTAAATCTACTCTTGAAGTAATATAGGCCCGACCATGCACCATAAGACTCAATATTAAATTCAAATCAGTTCCCCATAAATTATGAAGCACAATTAGGATCCCCTCAAAATAGAGAGAATATAATAAGAAGTATCAATTGTACCTATCAAGCGTGAAAATATCAATGTATAATTAGCACAAAAATTTTCATTGTATAACAAAAAGTTTAAATGATGGATCAAAAGATACTCGAACAAGAAGTAGCTATCCTTCTAGTG
>JAURVB010005192.1:0-12374 GCA_033002965.1 Piper betle
TTATCCCGATCGAAATTTATTAATTTCATGTAATAATTTATAAATTTATTATTTTGACCACTTAACTCATATCTCTTTTAAATTATTTATTTTAATGATTTGAATACAAGTTGGTATTATTATTATGATTTTTAACTCAACCCATATCGAGTCAGCCAGAAATTACCAAACTGCCATTTTCTTCTTCTTCTTCTTCTTCTTCGTCACCCTCCTTCTCTTCACCAAAACCAGCACCAACCAGACCTTGGCACCACTTAGATCACGCCCTTCTTCTTCTTCCCTATGCAACCTAGCTAAACAACCATCCAAACATCCTAATCCAGCATCAACAACCCAACGCCCAAAAGAAGTGAAACACTACCTTGCTGCGTGGTATATGCAACTGGTTGTGACACAATCGCCATGGTGCCGCTGCTGCAATTCAGCAGAACGTGCTACCATCCTTGGCTATAAATTCTATGAAATCTACCCTTTTTCTTGTTGATTTCAAGTCATAGTTTCCATGATTATCTTGTATTATAATGTTTGATCATATGTATGCATGCAAACTTTGAAGAAGAGAGGAAGAAACTTACTAAAACAATGGGGAAGCCGGCGTTTGTCCAAGGAGCTTATGTGCATGACGCCCCCTCCCTCCTCCTTATAAAATGAAAGAAGGCTTAGGGTTTATGAAAACACACTTCGTTGCCGGGTAAATGGGTAAGTGATACGGTTCACTTTACCATTTCACTTAACCTCTTAAACGGGTACATGGTATGGTTCAGTTAAATGGTTAGATGGTATGGTTTACTTAACCGGGTAAAAATACTTAACCGGTTAACTAATACTTTCCACTTGACCGGGTAATTGATAATTAACCGGGTAGCGGGTAAATAATTTAAATAAATTCATGGATACCAATGTTCGATCCCACCGCGTCGAATATATATATATATATATATATTTATTTATTTATTTATTTTTTCCAGGTCTTTACAATTACGCTGATTAATTATTGACCGTTTATCATTACCGTATTTTTTTATTACTTATTTCTATGTCGATTTCGTCCAACCATTAATTAGTTTAGTAACTTTAACCCATAACCCATTAAAATAATTATTTTTAAAGATTTATTACAAGTTCGTATTATTTTTAACTCAAATTGGTATCAAGTTATCCAGTATTTATAGATTTGCCACTGTGAGCTTCTTCTTCCTGTTGGCATTCTTCTCTGCACCAAAACCAGACCACGCCCTTCTTCTCCACCCCTTTTCTTGGCACCCATACCCCGAATCACGTCCTCCCTCAACTTCAACCTTCTCCAGCAACCAATTGGAAGCCAAAAGTCCATGCTTTACAGTAGCTTCCCAAGGCGAACATGTCCTACACCACGGCGCGCGACTTCTGGCTAGTAGCACCGCCGGGGATGCAAGGTGACCTCCATCCCTCCAGCAGCACCACCAGGAACTCTTCCCTTCTCCCTGCATGACAACCCAACATCCCGGCCAAGCGCTGTGAGCATGCACGGCTTGAATCTTGGCCGACAGACTGGTATGAAAGCCTAAAAACACCCACAGCGTTGTCCACCCTCCAAACCCCATCCTAGACTCCTAAGACGCTAGAGACTGCAATTCCCTTATCCTAACCCAACTGATTACATAGCATAGAACATTGATGAAGCAACAGCACAACAAAATGATCATGAATTGGTTAAACAGCAGCAAGTTTACATGATGCCCATGAATGGAGGAAGTAGCAAAACTTTACATGATGATCTTGAATTGATGAAGCAACAGATTTTAGCATGGTGATTAAGAAATGCATGAAAACTAAGATTAGGGAGATAGGAAGGTTACCCAAACAAGGAAGATGTCGGCTCCGGTAAGGAAGAGGAGAAGAAGATGAGTGCGAAATACACGCCCCCCTCTCACAATTTATAAAATGAAAAATGACGTCACTTCACCAAAAATGGCTAGGGTATGTGAAAACACACCAACACCCGTATTTTATTCCTTTAACCGGGTAACTGGGTAAAGAATAAAATATTTAACCGGTGACTTAACCGGGTAGAGAATATAATATAATTAATATTAATTCTCTAACGTTTGATCCTTCCCTGCCTGAGTTGAATATATTAAAAAAATTTTTAATTTTTTTTCCACGGTCTTTACACCAAAGCAAAAATGCTACCAGCAACCGAACCTTTCTCTAATCTACTTGATTTGGTTAAGCTGACCCAGATCTAACCTCGGCATCTCTCTATGCTAATGCAAGTGTACAATGCATGGATGAGATGCTTAGGTTCTAACGTTGGTCTAAATTGATTATATGATTTGCAATCACATTCAAACAAGGCAAACTCATTAAAAGTTCAGAAAATAAAGATTTTTAAAACAAAATGAATAAAGTCTCCCCCTAAAAGTTCAATAGGGACCACCCTCTCAACAACATGCAATCTACCTATATATAAATAAAAATGGAAAAAGTAGCAAAAACATGACATTTTCTCACAAATTTACCATCGTCAACATTTTTCATCGTCTTAAATTGTATCTCGACCCCATTAGCTTTCTTGTTCAATTCTAATCATAATATTAGAACACATAGACCATTTCATGCAATCAGAAATTTAAAAGTTACACCTACCATCATTCTCAACAATTGATCATTTCACATTTTTATTCAACCTCGGTAGGTACATGTGTGCAACTTGCGTTGCTGCTCTTCTGCAATCCCAACAACTTTTAATCCTCCAAATTCTCACCTACATAGATAATAAAAAACCTTGAGTAACTAATGTTACTGGTCCATGAATAACTAATAACAAACTAGTACAGGAGTTGTCGACCTAAGCTCGACAGCGTCCCATTTATATCATCTCATTCTTTGGCAACTTTAAAACTATCCCTTGCACAGAAAAAATCAATTTTTGTTCTTTGAAACCACAAGTCTAGACATTGGCTGCATTGTAGTACCCCTAAACCTCGACACTTCTCCGGGTTTGGGGCACTCAAAGGTGAAGTTGTCAGGATCCCTCAAAAATGGAGCGGCTCACTCACCAATCCAAAGCCGCTTTGACTAATGCGCACCCACTCGGGTAGTACGGTTGTCGATTTTCTGTTATCTTACATCTCACTAAAAACTAGAGATAACTAAATGTACATAGACTTGGGTAGGGATTATAATATAATAGGCCTGAAGGCATCATGTTATGGATTCCTCGTGGATTATTAATTTGAAAATTTATGCTACTAAATGGCCAGTGAGGAGTGAGATACAATAAAACCACCACTCAACACGTCCACTTACCTATTAAAACAAATCACGATAGACGAAAGGAATCAAACCATAAGCGAGTCTTAAATAGACATGGTAGAAGCTCCAATTCTGTCCACACCTAGGAAGCAAGCTCCTACTATGTACCAACACATTAAACTAAAACTTAACACGCACTATGATGCATTCACACATCCTATATCACACATATCAAAGCACTCATTCCATCAAGTCACACACTTCAATCCATATCGAATTTCTAGGCTACGTTGCATTTAATTAACAATACATGCTTAATTTATATAATTAGTTCCTTGCCATTTATTTAAATACAATTCAATCACACAAATCATTTTTAATTATAATAAAAATATTTATCACATCAATCACTCAAATCCTAGTATGATGTGCTAATAATTATCACTTTTAAGTAATTAGGTTGGAGTTAATTATACCTCATGTCGTCGGCTAGAGATTGTTGCGTTGTTCGAGGCTCAAATTTAGTACCCAGAGGTGTCCAAAGTTTGATTGGGTTCCACTGGATGAATTCAGTAGAAAAATTCGCTCTTTGAGATTCAAATTTCAACGAATCTAGTTTTCTAGCAGTTTCCGGTGGTTTTCTAGCGATTTTCCGGTGACTTTTTCAGCGAGACAATCGGGTCTATGGGTCATCACTGGCTTGGCGAGCTCAATCTGATTGTGGTGGTGGTGAGGTTGACAGTTGTGGTGCGGTGCTTTGTGTTGGGGAAACTTCAGGTAGGTCAAGGTGGAGGGTGGCGGCGCCACGGCGGGGACAGACTAGATTAGTCTGTGGCGAATCGGGAAGAACTGGGGATGACACAACGACGATTGGTGGCGGTGTGGCGGCCAAAGGGGGTATCAACAGCAAGGACCAAGTGGCATTGGGGGTTAGGGTAGGAAGGGATCAAGATGTGATCTCCTGGGAAATCTAGTATATAAAAGTTGACTCAACTTCGACTCGAGTTAAAAATAATAACTGACTTGTAATAAATTCTAAAAAATCTAAAATAATATGAAAAAAAATCCCATAAAATATAATACACACAATAACATTAAAATGACATGTTTTATAACTAATAACTCACCCATACTACTATATAACACGGCCTAATGGGTTATTCGGCACAAAAAAATTTTCTACAATCATATAACATACTGTTATATATTCTGATACCTCATCTCTTATCATTTTTTCTGAATTTATCATCATATACTCAGTGGTGGAGCCTGGTCAGTAGCCAGCCGTGAGGTGATCACGATCAGACCTATTCAGTGGCTGGAGGCTAACCGGAGACTTATCGGTAGCAAGCCGAAGTGACAACGGCCCTAGGGTGCAACGGTGCATTATAATGGGAAAAACCAAGCTTTTGGTTTTAATTTTTATTGAACGATCTAGATCTTGCCTCATGGCACGATCTAAACCATTCAATAACTCATGGGCATAGGGGGGTCCCACCTATGGGTATATCCAATATATATATATATATGGGAAAGCTCCGATTGAGACCGTCCAAAGTCAAAACTGACTTGAGTCTTAAAAGTTACTCTATTGGTAGGAATCAAGGCAAGAAGGCTAAATGGGCTTCGAAACCCTAAACTAAATCGGGTGAAAATTTATGACACAAATCAAGTTGGGCCAATAGGGGCAATCAAGTAGCCCAAAATCCCTAAGATGCATGTAAATGAGATATCCTGAAAATTCCAAACAGATACTAAGCATTACAACGGTTTAAATCTATGCCTTAAAGCTTGACTAACATATACAAAAGAAAAATTATATACCTTGTGTATACATGATAACTCATGCTCTGCTATAGAATGACTTAAATTATCATCTACATGTTGAGTATAGATAGCCTCCATAATATGCTCATATGGTCATCTGGGCCTCATACTCATAGTCTGCAAACTTGTCTGGCTCGTACTCACTCGAATGAGATGCACTTCTCAATTTTGACACAATCACCAACAAAAGGGAGCTAATAACAACAAAATGAAACTAGAGAGCAGACATCAAGCAGCAGTGGGCAGAGCAGTGCCTCGAGGTGGGTGCCAAGGTAGCGGTTTTCGGAGGGGTGGGAGGGGGTGGGAGGAGGTGCCTACGATGGCCGAGGCAACGGCCACGAAACCTGGCAGCGGCCATCGACAGCAATGGCGGTTAGCGGCCACAGTCGAAGGAGCTTGTGGCAGTTGGAGGCAATGGGCGCAACAGCCAGGGCAACGACGGTGACAGGCAATGGCAGGTAGGGGAAACGGGGAAGTTTTTTTGTGGGCTTACAGTATCATCTAACATCACGTATTTTGCTGAGAAAAGTTTTGATCATTTCTTGCTTAGATAAGTTTTACTTATATATATACATGAGAGGCACCGAGGTGCGCCCGGGGCAGAAATTTTTTCTGATCCATACTTTGATTTGGCCTGAGGATGGCCCAAATCTATTGTTTTCAAAAAAAAACCAAACCTCTCCCAATAACACCAGCAGCCATGTCTGGCTGTCCCCAGACCAAATCTAGTCGCGGCTGGATCTGGCCACATGGCCAGGCAAGAAATGGACCTGGCCGGCGACCTGGCCGGCACCCTGCCGCAGATGCCCCCCTCCCCGCTCCACCTCAGCTCACCGTCCTGCCCTGGCTGCCACCCCTCCCTGCTCGACCTCAACCGCACCACCTGCGACTCCCTCCTCAACCCCATTCCACCTCGACCCCGCCGCCTGCGACTCCCTCCTCTACCCCACTCCCCCCTCCCCTACCACAGTGCCCTTCCTCCCGCTCTCTCTGAACCCCCGCCATCCTGTTGTGGCAGCCACACCTCCCCACTCCACCTAAACCCCGACCCCCACGAGTCCCTCCTCTACCCTGCTCCACCCCTCCCCCGCCACGGATGCCCCACCTCCCCACTCCCCCTTGACCCCACCGCATTTGCCACCCATCCCCGCTCCCCCTTGGACCCTGTCGTCCCACCGCAGTCGCCACCCCACCCCGCTCCCCCTCGACCCGACCATCCAGCCGCAGCCGCCACCCCTCCCGCCGTCCCATCGCGGACGCCCACCCCTCCCCGCTCCCCCTCAACCCCGCCGCCCACTCCTGCCACTTCCTCCCGTGGCCCCCATATGCGCCGACGCCCCCATATGCGCCGACACCCCCACATGTGCCGCCCCCATATGTCGCGCCTTTGTTTTTTTGTCTACCACTTCTTGTTTCCTCAGCTTTCCCCCTATAATTTTGTGAGTGTTTCGTCAATATATGGGAGGATTCTGACTTCTGGACATTTGTTAGGTTGTGTTCTGTTGTTGGTTAATTAGCGCCGTGTAGCTGCGAGAGACAAGTTGTGATTGATTTGACTAGGAGATGTTTAGGTTTATCATTCGCACTAGCAGGTTTATTAGGCAGTAGCCTTTTCCCTTTTATTTGCTAACGATCATGTAATCGCCTTTTACAAGCAAAATTCGCCAATTATAGAAACATTCCTTTAGTTGTATGCTGAGAAGGTAGGTTGAATATTTATACTTGGGCCAAATTCAACTATAACTTTACCTATCAGTTCTATGCCTTCATTATATCCGTCTCTATGAGTTCTTTTATGTTGAAATTTGGATTTGATTGAAAAATGAAATGCAAATTGTGAACTGCATCAAGAGTACGGTTTGATTAGTAGGGATGTTTAATTTTTCTTGAAGGGAATTGGGTTCCATTAATGCATTTTAGTAGTTGGTTTATGGATCATCAATTTGTTCTTTATACTGTATGCAACCAGTCTTGTTTATCTCAGACTACTACTTGTGAGTTATTGAAGACTTTGAGCATGTTAAATTATTAAGCATCTTCATTTAATAAATATATGATTAACTAGGTCTTTAGCTTAAATGGTAGAGCACTTCATAAGGGATTTTGAAATTTTATGAAGAGGTGGTTTTTTTATCCCACCAAGATCCAGTTCCCGTAAATGTTACGATTTTTATTTAAGGATATGCCCTAGAGTGTATTACCACTGCTTGATCATTTGTAAATTGAAGATTGAAGATCTATGCTCTACTTGGGGTGTGTGTGTGGGGGGGGGGGAAAGGGGAGGTTGTGGGTGGTTTATTTCCAAGCATCTACGTGCGTTATTTTGGAAATGATTCTCTAAATCACCTTATTTTGATATATTGCTGCCATGATTTGAATGATTTGTTGGCAAGCGTGTAGGCTTTTGTACCATATATACGTTAAAAAAAATGACGGTGACAATATCTTGGTGTTGCATGCCTGAACTCATAAATTTGAATTTATATTGTTATAGGTCTTCTGCTCAAGACGAGGAGCCCTTCACAACATGGTAAAATTCATTTGTGAAGAACGAAGGCACATTAATGCGGATGAGAGCTAACTAAAAACATTTAGCACAAATAGTCATATCCTCACTATCCTTAGGGCCTTATAATGGCCATAAGAATAGATTAAGATAGCCAAAATGATTTTAATAAGTTAAGGATAAAGAAATGACGGTCAATAATAGATAAGCAAGATAAGTACAAGTAGTGATGCTAAAGTACATCAACAAGACATTTTAACAATAATATGAACCTAATTAATTAAATGGTATGAGACACAATAAGTTCTGTTCTAAATATTTACTTGTGTTGGTGAACAAATCAAATCATATAAATACTGAGATGACTTAAAACTTGTAGATGCTTAACTTCTAACTGCAATAAAGTCAAATTCAAGAGCATTAAGTGAGTGTGCAAGCATGAGTATAAACAAGTAAGTGCAAGTACAAAATAAAGAGGAGAGAAGACGGATAACACAAATAATTTTTGAATAGGTTTCCAACCTAGCACGTCTTCTCTTCTAGCCCACTAAGTCATTTGGTTAGGTAGGCCTTAATAGCTTCATTATAGCAGCTAACCTGTACAACCTATAAGTTACAACAAGACATCCTTCACAAGTACTAAGTGTCAAAGAATATTAAACTTACAAACCCTCCTCTACACACCCCTAGCGCTAAGGAACATTGCACTCCAACAACAAGCCTTCCTTTTATATTGAATGTCGAGGGATTTTGCAAGATACAAGTCTTCCTTTTCAAGCACCTCTCAAGTGCCAAAGAGTCTTGCAACCAGCTTTAACAATCTTGGAGCAACCACCTTGAAGTTATTCTCCCTTCACAAACCTCACAACTTGAGCTAAGAGTGTCTCATCTCAAAACACCCTTTTTCTTTCGAGAAAGATGTTCACACTCACTCCCCACACCTATGAAGTTTACAAATAGTTCAAATACCCCTAAGTAAACCTCACATACAATAATCACTCATTGGATACATAATTTATACCTAATATAAACTATTAGGTAAAGTCAATCCTAATAAAAGCTTGAGCTTCCTAAAATTAATTTAAACGAGTATAGAGGTTCTTCATCATCCAAGTGTGTCAAAACACTCCATCAAGGCCCTATTTGTAATCAAGAACTTCTTAAGAGTGTAAACTAATTGTTATGTGTTTTAAATCTCAAATTTATTTTTTCCAATGCCTAGCTTTTTTAAACCTTCAGTTGGAGTTCAGTCGATGGTTAGACTATTGAGCGTCAATCTGCTGAACACTAGTTTTTTGCCTGAATTTGGAATCTCATATCTTGCTTTGTAGAGCTCCAAATCGAGTGATGCTTTTTTCTAAGTGAACTTAAGAATGTCCTCTATCATCCCTCCATATTTTAAAGTTAAAATTTCAAGTAACACGAGAATATGAATTTTGCAAATTGGAATGTTGTCTCTGAGTTTGGTTGTTGAAGTGCTTGTTGAGCTGAAGTTTTCCAATCCCTTTCTAAGTTGATAGTTTCACTCTTTTAAGGTAAGGAGGCTGCACGTGTTCTAACATTGACCGAGACAAATCTAATAAATGCAATCTTTGACCTACAAGAGACTTCCTTATAATTGAGTAGACATGATTTCACCGAATCAAAATCACATAACCATCAAACTCCATCTTTATGTTTTTGCCTCTTGTAACCGTGAAATCCTTCACTTTGATTCTTTTAACATCTTGAATTTTGAAGTCCTCTTTTATTCTTTTGAGCTTCTTCTATGTTATATAATTCAATCTTAGTCCTTAGAGCTTTCTATAATATATTTGTAATACTTTGAAGAGTTAGATGACAATCATCAAAACTTAAGGCTCAACAATAAAACGGTGGTTCGATTCCACTAAGATCTTATTGTGTGTGTTTTCAGCTCTTTTGATCAAATAAAAACATCCCTATTAGTGCTTAACTATTTATATACTATGATTCTACATGACGGCATTGACCTGAACAGCGATGACGACCTGACGGGAACGACGACCGTTCTTGTGCAACACCATTTCTTCTTATATCTTTATGTCATTCTTCACCCTGCCCGCTAATCTCTCCTCTTTTGTTGGTTTTCCTTCCCCTGTAGGTTTCACACCTTCTCCCCTTTTATTTATCACGCATCCCCACATGACATTCTTCCTATCAGGTCCAGCTATGGATATTTTGTGTTTCCCTATTCATCTCATCTTATTCCCCTCCTGTTGTACCCTTTGGCCGTTGCTTTTGATAGGTCAATTGTTGAGCTACAACCTTTGTCCGCATACTGTTGCAAAATTTTATTTTAACTAAAAGTAATGTTATGAACAAAAGCAGCCCAATGACATAAAGGGAGAGCACTTTTTATACTAGCATCTATCAGCTAGACTTTAAATGCCTTTTCATTTCTCTGCACTTCTCCAAAAATGTGTATTTTCAAATTCATTTTCTTGGGTACAAAAATGATTCTAATTCAATCTCCAGGCATCCAATAAGGCCCCCAAAATAATAGTAAGCTTATCATTTTGTGCTCTTCTCTTTCTCACTTTTTTTCACTTGCACGAATGAAAATACAAATTCTACACAGATAGGCCATTGGTGAAATCAGAACCAGCTCCCCTTTGGAACCACCCACCCCTTTGGAATCCCCAAGTGCTCTTCCATTTAAGCTAAAAGACCGCTTTAAGTAATAAACATTTAAAATGTAGAAATCTCACATTAATTAGAACATAGGAGGCATGAGACACATAATCATAGAGACAAATCTGCGGTCATATGGATTATCAAGATTGTGGAGGTCTGCCTACAAAAGCAGTAGGAGCTCCTTGTAAAAGTAACACTCATTCATTGATCAACAACCATTTCTACTTGGTGATTGAACAACTAGAATTAGCAATAAATTTCTCAGTTTAAGATATAAAAACAAATAAAGAACATATCATAAACAATTTAAAAATGTTTTCTGCCAACAAAAATAAAAATGAAGAAAAAGGTACGTAGAAGAACAAACTTTTTGCTTAGCGGGCAATTTGTTTGCAGGCTGTTGGCTAAAACTTTTCTTCTTTAACATCCTGCACTTGCTTCTAGGTGGTAGGTGGGAGGGAAGGTGGGGTCCGATCTGTTGCAGTCGGAAAGTGAGCAAATGGTATTGATGTCAGATTGCAACCTTCAGCATTAGGCCAACGGAAAATAGGGCTTTGGACTTCCAAGCAGTAGAAAGGCATCGCCTTTCCTGGCGAGCGATGGTTGGAAGATTGCTCTGGCAGCTGCCCGACAATTTCACATCGCGATGGCAGGAGACGAGGTGGGGACAAGTAGGGCTGTTAAATGAACGAGCGAGCCGAACTTGACTTGTGTTCGAATGAGTTTTGAACATGCATACTCGAGCTCGCCTCTAATATTTTATATTATTCAAGCTCGAATACACGTCTTTAACTTGAATACCTCCCATGTAAGCTATTTCACTACTTTATTATTATATTGTATATAAATAAATATAATTAATTATAATTAAACTTATTAGTGTATATATATATATATAAAGACTATATTATTATATTATTTTATCGAGTCGAAGTTTGGAGTAGAGTTACGGGTCGATTTCAAATTGAGTTCAGTTCAAATTACAAGCTGAGATTGGTCGAGAATCAGACACTGCCTTCAGCAAACTCGGCTCTAAGGATTCGGTTCGATGCGATTTAGAGCTCGAGTATTTAAATGGCGAGTTTTTGAATCGAGTCAAAAAGAACCAATACGAAATGCTCACACGAATTGGCTCACTCAATTAATAGCCTTGGGATGAGAATGTAGCCATGAGAGAAGTAGCAAGAGTTTTAGGGTTATATATATATATATATATATATATATTTTCTACAACGAACCAAACAGCTATTGTTGGAACTACTCTACATTTTTTCTCCTTTTCTATTCTACCCTTTTAATTGTTCCTTTCTTTGTGAGGTTCTTGAGTCTGCTTGTGTCGTCTCCAGTAATGCGTGAGACAAAAACCATGGACACCGGATTGATGCAGAGTCCTCCATCATCGACTTCATCTTTCCATCTTCTTAGACATCAATTGTACCTACACCACCTTCCCCACAGACCGTGACAATATCGTGAAATTTGCAGCGGTCATGGCATGCCTTTTCTGAGATCGAGCAAAGCTGTTGTTTGCTGACGGGGATGGCCATCGGCGCAGAGGCTTAATTTTGTAGGCTGGGGATTGAGCAAATTGAAGTCAATGGTGGTAGCATCCGCGGGCTACAACATAGTTTTTAATACCGGACCCAAAGGCTTGTCCGACCCGGCCAACCAGGACTAGGCACGATAGAATTGTGGGACTAAATTGTAACTGCCAGCTGGAGAATAAAATATAATAAACAAAAAATTAATAATAATTAAATGTTGTTCTCTGATGGTTTGGTTGGTGCCTGGGGAGTTTTAGGTTTAGGTACCCGGCTTGCCGATGGCCTTTGTTTCATTTTTAAAAAATTATTCCTATTTAATATTTTTTAAAATTTTATTTAAATGACTTTTTATTCTTTTAGAATTGGTTTTAGGATGCGAGCCTTTAAAATAATTCCGTCTATTCATATATTTTATTTTTCATCTAAATTATATTGAAATTTCAAATTTATCAAAAATTAAAAATTGAGCTCAACAATAAATCTTAAAATTATTTTTATAAAAAATTATTCATTTATATGTACAAATGAGAGAAAATATAAAGGGAAAAAGTTGAATAATTAAAGTACTAAGTCATAATCAACCTAATATTAGACTTTTGAAAAAA